>PVKE010025304.1:0-23155 GCA_004027555.1 Craseonycteris thonglongyai | reverse complement strand
AAAAAAAAAAAAAAAAAAAAAAAAAAAAGGCTCGAAACTGAAAATCAAAGATAAACAAGAAATTTTAAAGGGAACTAGGAGAAATGAAAGAAACAGTAAGTTCATAGGATGAAAGAATTATAATCGACTTCTCATGAGAATCCCAGCAAGCCAAAGACATGTGACTGACATCTTTAAAGTGCTGTGAAAAACAGCAACAACAATCATCGACCCAGAATTCTAGACCCACTTATAAAAAGTGAGGGGAGACATAATTTTCTTCTTATGCAAAGAAGAGAATTCATTACTAGCTGACCTTATGTATAAAATTAGGAATTTGATTCAGCAAATTGATAACTCGGATAACAAAAGTACTACTAAGTCAACTAGCGATGCAATCCACATTCTCTTAATAACACTGCTATCATTTCAGGGCTGAAAAGACAATAGGAGCAGGTCATGACACAAGAGCAAAGAAGCTCTGCTGTCCAGTGGAACTCTAGGTAGAAAGAGCATCCAGCAGCATCTGGAAGCTCCGAGAAGCTGCAACCACATGTGGAGATGCTTCCTGAAATAGCAACTTCCTCTAGGAAGTCAATTGACCAAATCAAGCTGGAAGAGTCAGTTTGGCAAGCTCGGCAAATTAGTCTAGGATATATGGACTGCATGCTCCAGCCTCTCTGAGATGCACAATAAATTGTGAGAAATGGATATGAGAGAAAACAGACAACGACATGTTCAACTCACACTTAAAACTTTTTTCTGCATCCATTTCACCACCATATTCTATTTAACTGCCAAACAAAACGTGATGTCTCTGCCTAATAGGATGCAACAATATTTCATAAAACACAACTACTCTTCCTCTCTCCCCAAAGGCTCATCAGTTATTGCATTAATTTCAATAATCCAAGATCTCAAGGTGGTACAAGGGTGTCCCCATCAAATCCACATGTGACCTTTTTTGTGTTCTTGTGACATGTGGACAAAATTGTAAATTTAAACATCACTCACTCTTTATACAAAATAACAGGAAAAAAATAAAGGGAGAAGTAATACTAGTTAATATATAAACGTTAATGTACACAGGTGTACATAATCTTTCACTGTGTTTCTCTCTTTTTCTCTTTCTCTGTCATGCACGCTTGTAAAACTGGTAAATTCTTCATTTCTGTAAGTGGCTTTAAGGCTGTATTTGTCACTTTTTTTTTTTCTACAACCCAGCACATGCCTCCTTGGTCCTAAGCTAGCTCCACAATTGATCACTATTATTTTTAAAACTCATGAAAGTGAAATTTATTCTTGAAATGTCTGTGTATTTAGTTGTCCTGGTTTCACTGAGTTGATGTACTTATTACTTAACGTTTGCTGTTGGGCATGACAGTAATCAGGAGAATGCTAGAAGTTCCTCTGGGTTGCTAGAGGATTTGCTTTATAGTAACAGCAATCTAATTTTTTCCTGATAATCAGAATTAATCACCCCATTCAGCCCAGGCCCTGTTTTTAACCTATTGAGTTCCAGTGAGATAAAAAAAGTACTTTCTGAGGAATGTAGGCTTCCAGTAAGAATCTATGAAATATGCAAACAATAGTAATTGTGTCCAGCTATAAATGGGAGACTTTTGTTAGAAGTACTGTTAACTAAATGTTCCTAGTGACTGACTTTTAGAATATTAACCTCAATATTTCCTGACTTTAAATTTCTTATTATTAAAACTTTAGTGTTAGTCTAGTATAACATTAATTTTGGAGCCAAATCAGACAAAAATTGTGTGAACTAATACATAGCTTTCTTCAAAACAATAAGAAAGATGACAATCTGTAGAGATTTAGAAGAACTCTTAGCTATGAAAATTTTGGCTCCTGGAAACCTTAATCGTTCCCTGTGATTGACAGCCATTGTAATTATTAGCTTTAACTATCATCATTAGCTGCAGCTCTCTTAATTATGTCTACTTAAAAGTCACAGGATGATGTGATGTGGACTTGTACATTGGGAAACTATCTAATTGTTACCAACCGATGTCACCCCATTAAATTTAACAATAATAAATAAATAGATAAATAAATAAATAAATAAGTCACAGGAAGGAATATACTGGATTCCCTCCAAAACAAAACACTTAAATAATGACCAAACAAATGTCATGATTCAACACACAGAAACCATGAACACTGCCAAGGCATGATGATTATTTATTAAAAAAAAAGTATTAGAAGCTAGTTTACAAAGAATAAAATTCAATATGATTGCACTTGGTAGCATCTTAAAATGACCACTTTTTGTTTTAAAAAAGCAGAATTTGAGAAAACAAGTGTATTAAGATTGATATGATTCCCATAATTTTTGAGCAAAATGGATCTTTCACTAGATAACTTAGATTTTACATGTGTTAGCATGAGCGATTTATAGTTAACAAATGTTAAATGAAAGAAACTTTCTCTAATATAAATAAGTTGCTAGTTTTTGTAAACTCTTGGATGAGGTTTTCTTGAAGGAGTATATACTAGTAATCTACAAATGCTAATTGATATATGATTTAGTTGATAGGTAGATATCAACATTAAACTTGCTTTCCTGTTCCTCTTGAATATTTCCACATGTCTGGTGAACTCAAGTGAGAATGAATAACCTTTGATTAAGAGATAAAAGGGTGCATTTCCTAAAACAAAAGTATGTGGCAGAATTATTGACTCCAGTTTGCCACTAGCTCAGCACATTGGCTGATGGTATTGATTGCTGAAATACTAACAAATAATGAGACCATAAAAATTTTTAATTGTCTATTGCTGTGTACAATACCAGAATTAGAAGATACTAAAAGCAGACTAGTTGCATTTAGGTCATTTGAAAATTATAATAATCAAATGTATTCTGTCAGCGATTACTATGTAGCTAGAGGGGTTTTCTTACTTTATTTTTCAATTTGAAAATATATTTTATATCAGGATGGTTGCACTTTGAGAGAAACATAGGCTTCAAGCACCAACTACTTAGAATTTTGTTGCTACCAGAAAGAATGAAGACATTACGGTAATTTGAAGCATCACTGCTTGATTTCTTGAAGATCTATTGTTCTCTGCTCCTAGTTACAGATTTCAGAAAAGGGGAAAGCTATAAAATGCAAACTTTTCCCCATTGCTCTCAGATATTTATGTTTCATTTTACTTCATTACTTTTATTAAGTACAAGAAAATGAAGCTGCAATAACAGAAAGATTTTGAAAAACCAACATTATACTGAAATACAAAAAAAAAAATTAAAAAATTAAAAAATTAAAAAAATTGGACTGAGTATAGAGAACCTAGACCCATTCCTATACCTATCCATGTCTTATATGAAGCCTTATACAGGAACTTAGTTTCTCATGCCTCAGCTTCTCATTGTAAAATAAAAGGTGCACCTTTAAATGATTTCTGGGGAGATGGACATGTTCTAGTCATTAGTGAAAAGATAATGACCTTCATATTTAAATAAATCTAATTGGAATTTCTTACGTACCAGCTTTTATTTATTTCTGTTTATCCTTAGGAAAGTTACATTTTCTAAACTGTGGTTTACTGTGTCTTTAATAGGTAGATTTACTTCCCTTTTTTATTATATGAATAAGAAATAAATATATGGGGATGGAAAGAGAGCTGATTCTGGGTGGTAAACACATATTGTAACACATAGATGAAGTACTGTAGAATTGTACACCTGGAACCTATGTAATTCTTACTAACCAATGTCACCCTAATAAATTTAACAATAACAAAAAAAGATTTTCATAATTTAACTAAAATTCTCATAAATCTCAGTCTCTCCCTCTCCTCCCCTTCCCTTTCCTTTCCTCCTCTTTCCCCTGCATCCCCCATTTCCTACCTTATTTATACAGACATATGTTATAAAATACAATACTGAGAGCTTATAATTTTTATTTAAAGGTGAATAAATATGGAGTTATAATTCACCTTAGAACTTTTGTTGTCAATAATTTCTGGTTACTATAGATGGATCTATATAAACATACAGCTCTGTAAGTGCTGTCCACTGGTTTGATATCCTCACAGGATACAGTGTATCTACTTCCATTTGTCCTGAGTTCTCTTCCTATAGAGTCCCTAGTGGTTTTACAGCTAGTTGGACAGCATATCTGGTATGTGGCCAATAGGTTTAAAAATATACCAGCATAAGCAAAAGGGTTGATGTGCAGAACACATCAGGGTTCTGAGACGTTTTTAAAGCTATACAAAGCATTTGAAACATCTGCTGTCATAATTTAAGTAGATAAAAAGGTGAAATTTCCAAAGGCAGGATTTGATTTAAATCTGTAACAAAGGTGGAAAAAGAAAAAAACTTGGAAAACATAAGAGGTTATTTCAGTCTGTTCAAGAGTTAAATTCACTTATCAGCAAAAAACATTTACACTGCAAAAGTACTAAGTTAGTGGGAAAAAAACATTTAAAAATTATATTTTTCCAGCATATTGAAACTAATATTAATTGTTAATAAAGACTTAAGTCTGAACTATCCGTCTTGTGAATAAATGAATAGCTCAAACTGTCCTGATCCAGGAGGTCTATCATACTCAGCCAGGATCAATAAATAAGTACATGGAAAAATCAAGAAAGAATGATCAGGTACTGACCAAGAGCAGAGCTGAGTTCTCTAATACTTTATTTGTACAGAAAAGTGAGGTAGCTCTAATTTTTATAGGTGTGTTCCAAGAACACTGTGATGGTATGCTCTATTTTTTTAAAAAAAGGAAACAATTTTGTTCACTACTAATTTTTGTCTTTTAGCTTTAAAAAGTTGATATACCTTAGGGTCAGGTGTTGAGTCTAATATTGTTTCATTACTTTTGCTGAGTAAATATCAAACATTTTGTAAACTGTTTCCTCATTGTAACATTGCTTGGAGCTCTATATAGTTAAGGCCATAAATGATAACAATGCATTATGAAATTGTCCTGATTATTAAAAACTAAATAATATAGAATACGGCATTAGATTGAATTATATTAAATTCTAGGGCTAGGCTCTAGCCAATACCTATATATTGTCTTAATTTCTTCCACTTTTCTGTCTCATCTGTTTGTGTGCTCTCTGGGCATTTGGTTCTCTGGTCTGCTTCAGGGGTATTGCCTTGCTTGATTGCCATTTGGAGTTTTTGAGCAAATAATTTTTGCTTTCTGCCACTCCACTCCTGAAACTGCATCTTTTCTGTTGTCTCAGTTCAAGGGGAACATTATTTTCTAGGGGGTTACATTTCAAAATGCTAAGTAAGGAAGCAATAAACAAAACCTTCTTATATTTAACCTTCTGTGTTTTTTTCTTCTTCCCTATGCAGTCCTTTAATGAAAAACTCAGATACATTCCCATATCCTCTGCGGTAATATTCATTGCAAACATCATTACGGATGTGAGGTCTCTCCCTTAATTAAGAACTAAAAGGCTTCATTTCCTAAAACAAAAGCATGTGGCAGGTTTTATTGATCTGGTTTGTGTCGCCAGCTGAACACATTAGCAGAGGTTATTGATTACTCCAGCGGTAATGAGCTTGGGTTCTTTGTCAGGTAAAGTCCACATTCCTTGGGAGCGTTTGCTTGAAATGGGCTAATATGGAGATACATGTTCACTGTGATATATGATTCCGTAGACCTTTAAAGCTTTACTGCCAATGAATCATTCTTTAAAAATATAATGGCAGTCATTAAAAAGGTTATTTTCCAGTCATCATCTTTTTTATAATTTCTTCTGAATACTAATGATGCACTTATGAATAGTAGATGCTGAGCCAAAAAAAAGGTAGCATTAAAAAAAAAAAGTGATCACATATGGCTCTCCAGGCTTTTAATAAGTTCTCAAGTAACCAGCGTCATTTTCTTTTGGTGACAAACTGGGGCAACTTAACTAGTTCAGCTTTATCATATCAAACAGTCAGGCTCTCTATCCAGTGTTTGAATAAGACTTAATGAAAACAGCTTGGTGGATTGATAACCCTTAAGAAATGGTCATCTGGGCAGTAAATGTGCATAATATCTCTTGAGAAAAATGACGGTCACCACTTCATTAGGGCAAATGATTTAGATGAATATTATTAAACTTATTACTAAACTATATCTCATCCCAAGAATTCTATTCAGGTAAAAGACCCAACACTACTTATTAATTCATTTAGGTGGAACTTGGCCAAATGAAATGAATGAAAGCAGTGAGGACACTTGTTTTCCTTTTGATTGGATGGCATAGAGATGATATTTAAAGTTTTTGGGTTATTAAACATACGTATGAGTTCAGCCAAAACTGAGTAATCATTTAAAAAATAAAAATACCTTTGGGAAATCATGAAAATATTTAAGATTTAAATATGCCATTTACATTATAGATCAAAATGACATGAGAGGAAAAATTATTTCCCATTAAATGAAACTAATGTGCAGTGGTTCACTTAGAAATATAACCAATGAGAATATGAAGAGATATGATTTGGAGCCTGGAATTTTCATGTTGATTTTGGAATTTGAGGAAAATTAACTATTATATTTGAAATCTTCAGTCCTTCTATAGTCTCCTGAAGCCTTTGATTAGTCACTGAAATATGTTAGTCACAAGGCCCTCTGGACCCACTCACTGCCACACAAAGAACACTTACCTTCCCCCTCTGACCTTTTTGTAATTCATGATTGCAAAATTGTTTCTGACCTTTGAATCAAACCAATCCTCATCCCTCCATCTTCCCAGGAAAAAGTTACTCATAATACAATGATAGCATTCTCATATGTTGCTTTAGTCTCTGGTAGGTTTTGTAATATGTGTGCCCTTAATGGAGTTAGATATAAATTTAATGGAGATGCAAAGATAATGAACAAAATAGTATGCTACTTGTAATTTAGAGTTAAGTTCACCTTTGAATATAAACAGAAGTGATATTTGGTCATGTGTAATCAGCTACAGGTTTCTGAAACTAACTTTACCAGTATGGCCACAGAATTTTGTTATAAAATTCTTTTTTTCTTTAAAGATTTATTTTGGTTTTGACAGAGAGAGACAGAGAGAAGTAGGAGGGCCCAGAGCAGTCTCCATACTTGTATGTCATCAATTTTCAACATAGTTTTGTTTCACACAGGTGGGCGGAGCTGTGCAGGGTGTGAACTGGGCTGGGGGCCTCCTGCATGGGAGGCACACTCCCCCGAGACAGGGGCTTCACCTGGGCGTGAGAACCAAACTGGGGGCGCCCAGCATGAGAAGCACACGCCAGTTCAGCACATGGGTCCACCCGGGCTGGGGCCAGAATTCAGTCCTTGGTCCCCAGGTCTGCGAAGCGAGCACTTAACCCCCTGAGCCATACCAGCTGTTTCCTTGAGACTTTGCTTACTTGGCTTATTTGGTTGGTGTTTTATATTGATTAGATTGTCATGTTTATTGACAAACTTTTACCAAGAATATGTTGTACCTTAATGGCTTAGTATTTGTTAGGCAGTATCAGCTAAAACATCTTGCATAGTATGAAAAATATGACCCCCTCATGCCAGAAGTACTATATTCTTCAGCATTGTTAAGTGAGACAATTTATATGTTACATCCATTTTTATATTTTAATAGCATGATTTTTAGCAGCAATGGGCCTATTTTTAAAAATAAATATCTAAAAATAAATAAATATAACTAATGCAATGAAGATTAATACTTAACTGTAACTGTGTCTCAACTTTGAGAAAGGAAAAGCAATGTTGCAGGGATTGTAACTATAAAATTGTCACATAAAAATTGCTATATACAAGTATTATTGAGGACCAAGTAAAAACCAATAATAGTACAGATTATCCTGTCTCCTCATCTTGTTTGGGATACTAAAACAAGATTAGTATCCACAACGTAAGTCACATATGAATAGCTGAATTAGGAAAGAATAGCAAATACAAATAAAATATTGTAAAATAAAACATAAAAGAAAAATGTGAATGAACTACCATTATTTAGCTGGGGAAGGAAATTAGATGCTATAGTTAGAATAAATATATTATAGTCACTTAAATAAATCTATACTGTGGAATAAGGCATAGGTGTTCATCAGTGGAGACAGAACAAATGACCCAGTTATTTGCTCATGCAGGATGTACAGAGTAAAGTATAAATTCCTCATCGCAAATTCTCAATGCCTCCATGATCTTTCACTACGGCCCTTTCCACACTGTGTATGTGCAATCACACATGCATGCACACAGGCATGCATACACCAATACAATAGCAGAGTAGAAACATTTTTCTTCCCCAAACCTCCCTTTTTTTTGAGTTTTGTTTGTCCTGTTCTTGAAATGTTCTCTATTCTATCTCTGTTTCCATCTTCATTTGTCAAAGTTACTCCCCTGATTAGATAGCCCAAATCCACCCCTGACTTATGGAATGAGAGTAAAGCCTTCTGCACTCTGTTATTCCCACTAGTTTTTTGTTTGTTTGTTTGTTTGTTTGTATCTGAATACATTGTATCTCACATTATAAGTTATGAAAGCACCTGTCACCTTCTCAGGCCTGGATATTCTGCCAGTACACATTTTGAAACATAAAACCCGTTTCTCTCTAAATAGCTGGAACAATTCCTTGCATGTAGAAAATATTTATTTTGAATAAAATAAAAATGGTATTTTAGAACGTTTTTTTCTATCCCAGGTATACTACCATTTAGACACTGTACAAGGGATTCACTTTCCAAATATGGAAAGGATTAGTTGTTAGAAGTCCTCTTGTTTAGTATACCCCACTCTTTATACTGTTGTACTTTCTTACAGAAGAAATTTGGGAGTATCTATGGTGTACCACACTTCTCCCCCAACCCTTCTATTCTTATTTAAGCTATGCATTTTTTTTTAATATAAGGTCTTATAGTGCTTCTTTCTAATATTATCATCTTTTTCCCATCTTCAGTCTCGTTTTTCATTAAAGACTAAGAAAGATCTTGATTCAAACTTTGCTCTTTAATACTTAAATGTTCTATATTACTTTGTAGACTATTTGCAACATTCTGGTCTCCTTATCCCCATCATAGATTTTCTATGAGAATTAAAAGACTGATGTATGTAAAATATTTAGCAAATTGCCTGGTACATAGTAAGAATTTGATAACTGGACATTTTTATTAATAATAATTGTGCTGAAGCTATTTAGATTTTTCTTCAAATTACTCTTTGGCAGACAAAGCAGTGCAATTTTATGTTATATTAACCATATGACTAAGGCAGATTAAACTTGTTTTCTATGGAAAAAAACATTAATTTCTGCCAAGGATTCAATTTATAAAGTGAGATAATGGCAAAAGTACCATGTACAAAATTCAAGAGGTCATCCTAATTAGAACCTGTTACAAAACAATTGGTTGCTTATTCTAGTCATAAAAGTCCATATAATCATAACATTTTAAATCTGGAAGAGATCATTTTATTTAAAAATGAAAAAAACTACTATTAAGAGAGGTGATGAAAATAATGTGGGGTTTGAAATATGATTAACTTGAATTTACATCTTTGTTCTTCCATCTAGTAATCTACAGCCATCAACCTCTTTTTCCTTATCTTTAAATGGACACGATAACACGGGTCTAAAAATAGAAATGCTGAAAAAGAGAATTATATTAAAAGGGCATGTTTCTTACATAAATTATTCTATGATTGGCAAATGTAAATATTATCCCTGTTTATCAAATACACATCACATGCACACACAAACACACACACACATACTGATTAGTTTGATGCCCACATCAGAACTGTCTTCTATTCTTTGTCTTGTAGAAATAATCCATTTAATAGTGTAGACGTAAATTTAAAAAAAATAAGTCTAATGTGTATGTGGATTTTAAAAAATAAATCACTTTTCTGAAGTTATATACTGGTTTTTTGAAGGGTAGTCTACTGATTTAACACTCTGAAAAATATAAGTTATAGCATAATATCGTAAAATCATCTTTTCTCATCATTTTAAAGAATAAAATAGTGTAGATTATATAGTGGTATACCTTCCCATTACTGTTCTCTCCTTAGCTGTTATACCTTCTTATTTTCAACCTTGGTACCTCTCTCCACTTATTTTCCTACCCATTTGATTATATTCACATTTACAATACCAATTAACTTTTACAGCTAATCCTAAAGTGCTCCAAATTCTCATGGAAGTCAATAGTCTAGGATGGTATTTCTCTTAATTTATTTAGCCTCATTATATGAAAAGTCCTGATTATCCAAGATATCAGCCTCTTCAACCTGAACCAGATAACAAAGCTAAAATAATGTCTAAGAGAATCATGCAGGCTTCTGTCTATCCTTCTACTTGAGTAGAAGGTGTCACCTCAGGTTACACAAAAATAATGGCTTCACAGCTCACACTGCATGAACATTCTTGAACAGGCCCATTGTAGGAAGATGATAGAGTAAGGAGTCTATATTCTAGTTAAGCAGCCACAGGCGAAAGAGAAAAATATGACCTCTACACCTAAAGTGAGGACTTTTCATACTTTCCTTCTACATAGTACATTTCAAGGGAAATGATTTAAATTCTATCACTGGTATCCTTTAGTCATGACATTCTCATGACAGGTTTTGCATATAACTATTGTGCTCTGACTTGAAAAACAAACCTAAATACAACATGATATAGAGCGGAATTGAAGCTATATAATTTTGACAGAGAAATAAGATAATACTTATAAACCAAAACAAATGCTTATTTTGAGTTTTAAGTCGAGATAACTGAAAGAATAAAAAATGTGTTATGTTTCTCTAATATTACTTTCGAAGGAATAATATAGGAACAGCACATATGAATTTTTATTTAAAAACACGTTAATTTATCTCATATGAGCTTCGTTACAACTTCCCTTGGGTATTTTTTATTTGCTATCTTTATATATTGAAGAAGCTCTCATTTGATTTAAATAATTCAGCAAAATATGGTTTGTTTTTCAGTATATGTGATACACTAACTTATATGTTGTTATATTTACATATGAGTGTTAATCAAAATTCATGAACTATAGTAATGTGTAACAATATGACTCAATCTAGCCATATGATTATAAGCCAAAAATACTATGAAATGTTTACATATGTTGTTATATATCTTTCCAGAAAACATAATATTTTTAAGAATACACATAGATAAAATAAAATACAGGAGAAAACAAGAGTATGAGGAAAGCAGGATTTAAGATGGTGGTTACATTGGTGACAGGTAGAAGGATAGACTGGTGGGAATCTACCCTCCTGCCTTACATGGTTAGATACAAGCTATATTTTAAGATGATTACTGGAGTGTTGGTTTCTGCCAATTGTCAAAGCTAAAATAGCAAAATAAGTAATGTGGTAATAGACTATAAAGTAGAAAATAAGTAACTAATAAGGTAGAAAATAAGTCCATACTGACTTAACTAAGCAATTGAATAATTAAGCAAGTGAAAAAAAAAAAAAGATATATCTACAGTAACTTGAACTCCAAATAATTAATGTAGCTACTCTTCCCTCCAGGAGAAAAGCTAACCTCCTCCCTGCCATCTTGAGTGTGATTTACCATCTTCAGTGATATACTACCAAAAAGCAGAGTACGGAAAAAGGTAGAGGGCGAGGAGTAACTTTATAGTGAAGAATCCTGGCCAATCCTACCTCAGCCAGGTGATCAAAGTTAATATAATCAATTATAAGTCATGTTGATTGTATTTACCCTTCAGATGATGTGATAAAAATGGCACTTCAGCTCTCTTTACTCTCAAAAACCAATATACTAAATCTAATTATGAGAAAAACAATAGATAAACCCGGAATCGGTGTATTAGTCAGCTCAGACTACCATAACAAAATGCCACTGGCTGGGTGACTTAAACATAGACATTTATTTTCTCATATCTCTGGATGGTGGAAGTACAAGATCTATACGTCCACAGGGTTTATGTCTGCTGAGAGCTCTCTTTCTGGCTTACAGATGACCAACCTCCTTCAAAATGTGTCCTCATATGGTCTTTCCTCTGGGCGAGAACACAGGGAAACCAAGAGTTGTAGTGTCTCATCTGGTTTTTATAAAAATGCCAGTTGTTTAGAATTAGGACCGCAACCTTATAACCTCATCTAAACTTAATTACATAATCCAAGGTCTTATATCCATATACAGTCACACTAGAAGTTAAAGCTTCAATATGTGAATTGGGCGGTGGGGGGTACACAATTCAGTATCTAACATTGAAGAATGTTACTAAAATATTGAACTATATTTCTAAAAACAACCAAAGTTATTAAGAATGAGGGAAGACGAAGAACATATAATAGATCAGAGGAATTTAGAGAGACATATGGCTAAATGTAATGTGGTACTCTGCATGAGATGCTGGAACAGAAAAGAAACATTGGGGGAAAACTTGTGAATTCTGAATAAAGTATTAAGTTTAATTAATAATAATGTATAATAATAATAATGCACCAATTTAGCTTCTTATTGTGACAAATGCAATAGTGATAATGTCGGGTATTAACGATAGAAAAAAAATGATTGAGTGGTATATAGGAATTTTATCGGTTATATTTGCAACATTTCTGGACATCTAAAATTACTATAAATTAAGAAATGGAAACTATGTAATTGTTACCAACCAATGTCACCCCAATAAATTTAACAATAAAAATGTTTTAATGCTATTTAAAGAATAAAATTTAAAAGTTACTAATGCAGCACCAAACTAAAACAAACAAAAAAAAATTAGTTCATGCATAGAAAAAGAACAAAACATATTTTAGGCATAAAGAATTAAATATTACTTAGAGTTGGCTTTAAATATTACAGTAGTTGAAGTGTTGGAAGTAGTTGAGATTACTTAAGAGTGAGAAATTAATATGAGACTTAGGAAAACATTACTGTTATAGAATGAGTTTGTTTTTTTTAAATAAAGGAAAAAGCATAAATCATTATTAAGAAAGTAAATGGAGTTATATTATTTTCTATAGAGATTTTGTTGTTAAAATGGGTAATGACTTTAAAAAATAATGCTTTACGTTGAACCATCCCTGGATATTGATAGTATTTTCATTTAAACTAAATACATTTCTTTACATTTATTCTAATTCTTATACCTTTACCATTAAAAATACTTTGTCCCCCATATTGCTCCTTGCCACCCATTCTGATAAACCCAAATTTCCATACTAGTGGCTACTAAATCACAAAAACAGTTGATTCTTTTTCAGAGTACATGTTCTAATATGAGCAATCATCCGTCGTTCAACATTCTCCACTTGATTACCTGTCTTCTTACGTGTGCAGCCATTACTGTACCAATCATACTAAATATTTGAAGCTTTGCAGAATTTTACCAAGAAGAATTTGGAACTTCAGTGGCCACTTGGGCAATTTGGTATATGAGTATGAATAAGCTCTTTGTGCTATGGTGTAGAATAATAGAATTCATATTCTAAATATTCAATGGTCAGCACTTTTTTATTAGAATGAACAAACCTCAAAAATAGACCCAAAATAGTCTAAAATTATTTCTACTGGAAATTTCTCAGAAAATGTTAATGACAATGTGAAATTTATTTGCTCTCCCAATCCCCACCCAACTGTAAATCTGTCTTCCTCCTAGAATCTCGAACTTTGACATCCTCTTTCTTCTTACACTGCTTCTGCTCCTCCTATACCTTTTTCAAACTTTTTTCCCTTCGACTGAAACTTTCTAAACACTCCTCTCTGGGTTTTATCCCCTGCTGATGTCTGCCTTGGGTAGAGAAAATGACCAGCCCCATTAATCTCATAGTTTAGAAACTTGGTAAATACCAGATTTGTAAAATTTAGCTAAAGAGTTTTCAAACCCTTATAAGGAAAGATAAGCTTTACTAAAGAATTTAGGATTACATTAAGAAATTACATTTCAGTGTTATGTATTTCAGTTGTATCCATATGAAACCCAGAATTAGTAAAGTGTGGTTGGAAAAACTGGGATGGATTGATTGTTAATTTCAAATATATGCATTGATAGTTGAACATGGATGGATATGAAAGGAGTACAAAATAGAAGACCTTGTAGCAGCTATCATTAGGTATTTCTGTTAGAATGACTTTCTTAAAATTCAGATCTATTAACAACAACAAAAATTATTACTTGATTTCAGAATCAAGTGAAAAATTATTACTTGATTTCTCCATTCTTAATAAAGGTAAAGATATAACTACATAATCTACTTGTATTATTATTGTTGTTGTTATTTAGTGGTCCCTGGGTGGGCTGTTCAGTAGGCAGTATACTCAAGATAAAGTGATCTTTACCTTTAAGATCTATAATTATGTCAGTCCAACAAGAATCCAGGTGGATGTACTAGAATTAAGTTTGAGTCCTCTAGTCTCACTTTAGTCTGGCTGCCACCCAGGCCAGTCTACCTGGAATTGCCACTGGGGAAAAGAAAGAAGCCTGAAGACCAGAAGTGGTCAAGGCAAAAATCTTGAAAATTCAAGATATGTCTATATAACACTCCTCTTCCCTCCTCCCCCTCACCAACACCCACACACCATGGTCCATATTTATATTTAAGAAAGAGCCAAGAGGACATGTTCTCTTTCTAGAACAGTTATATTTAATGAGCAAACTGCCTAATGAAGATGTATGGACCAGAAGGAGATGAGAGAAGTAGATTTAGGCTATCAGCTCATTGAGTGGTCTCTGCCATAAAAGTCACAGTTTAACCAACTTTAGTTAGTCTGGAAATCTGATTACATGCCACATATTCATGGCCCTATCAGTATGGCTGGAATTAACTGACCAGAAACAGAGAAACATCAACACTGGAAATGCCACTGATAATACCAATGTTTGTCAGTAGCCAAAGGTAGTCAATATGCCAGAAATAGGCAGGAGACCATGTTCAGTGGGAAGGAACAGGGTCCTTTTTTAAATTCCCACTCTACTATCTTGGGACTGACGCCATGTCCAATGTGGTGATAAATGTATGCAGCAATCTGGATTCCTGGAAGTTCGGGAATTCTCAAGATCCCTATGACAGTCAGTCTCATCAGTGCACACATCCTTTCTGTGGGCATCAAGGAGTCACCCAGACAGTTAGATAAGCAACCACAGTTGGATTCCACAGTGTATGTACCTAAGATGTGTTGTCCCTAATCTGCAACTCCCCCAGAATTTGAGGTCAGTCCACTCAGTGGAGTGACTATTCCCACTTTCAGTTCATGAATTTAATCCCCACATATCTTCTCAAACTCTACATGTGGCCTGTTCCTAGGTAGGAGACCTTAAATACTGAATATTATGTTTGCATACAGATATGCACATTTCACAGTATTTTTTAGGGAGACTATAGGTTATATGTCACTTACACAATTTTTTTCCACAAATAACCAAATTTCATTTTTTTTAATATTTTTATGAAAATGTTTGCAGTATAACAGACCAATTATTGCCAGTTAGCTATCTGTTTTTGTAGGAACTCTAAGTTTATTTATTAGGCACAGGTAACTTATCTACTAATGAAGTTTATAGTTCTATGTCCCTAAAAGTCAAGGCCCAAGCTGTTTTCATTTCAGAAGTGTCTAAAACCATTAATTAGGAACAAAAGAGAAAAAAAAAAATTGTATTTGGTGAGGTTGAAAGCCTAAATGCTTTGCACATGTTAAGTTAATTATGTAAATTGCCATTTCAAAAAACGGCGTTTCAAAAAGAAAAGAGATTGAGAACATTATTTTAAGGCAGGATCTGTCTAGAAGAATTGTCAATTTCTTTATAAAAATAAAGATGTTTTTTCTTTCAGAAAAAACTTTCTTGGAATCCTAAAGAATAAACCAAGTAAAAGAATAGAATAAGGTTGATTTTGTGAAATTGCAGTAGGATAAATATGTTGATTAGGCAATTGAATAAAATTTTAGTATAGGGTGAGAAGCAAGTTATAAGTTTTAAAAAATCTTAATCAGAGATATCTGTGTATAAGATTGTAATGAATTGAATCCAAGCTTGATAGAAAAAAGCCCAGGGTATTTTCTCCAACTATGCTACTATTTCATATATATTTATACTGTGTACTTACAATGTGCTTGTATACAAATAATTTGTCACAACGTAATAGCATAGCATATAGAAAACTAGTTTTTATAATTAGATGTAATATATTCAATTTTAAGCTTTCTCTCATCAGTATGATATAATTAATAACATTTTAAATTCTATCCTTTTTGTTTCATAGCTCTCATAAAGAGAAAATCTCAATATTTTAATATAGTTACAATCTTAAAAATGTAGCTTCTCAAAAGAATTGTCACTGAGATGTTTATTCATTATATTTTTATTGTTTACATAAAATTATTCTCTCATCCTTTAATCAAAAGACACTAGAAGGTTCATACATTGTTTTGAAAAGCAAAAGGACAAATTTACTTGAAGTATTGTTTTTATTCAATTGATATTATTTAACCATTTCCAACTCTATCTGAGTCAAATATGAATTGAGACGTTTAGAATTTTTTTTATGCGATCACCTTTAAAAAAATCTACTAGTGTTCTGTTAACATATAGAGAGAGCACTGTGCATTCAAAATAGAAGACATGCAGAAGGAATGGAATTCTCAAAGGGGAAGGGTTATCTACACACATATTCATCATGAGAATAGCCAGCTAACAGAAAATAGGGCTGCAGACATTACATGTAATTCTGGACAGCTGTATCTCTGAGTGGGTCCTATGAGGAATGGGATCTACACAGCCATCTGTTCCCAGATATTCTTGACATTCTAGAATTGATTTGCTACTATCACAAGTCAATTAAGGACATTTGTTTTCAACAGGGCATACAAAAATAGTAGGCAAAATAACATTGAACTGCCAACTTTTGCTTTCATGGCTCATCCTGGGAATATGAATGAATGAAAAAAGAAATTGTGAGTATGCTTTTTTTTTCCCTCAGAAGTTATCTGAACAACCCTAACATCTCACAAATGATTCCTCTCTCAAAGAAATATGTAGGAGTAGATATTTGAGAAGGCACAGGACTACTGCTCCATTTTCACAGCTGGTTAAACATTTGGAATATTGGTATATATTAGATTGGTATTAACACTGACCATTAAGGAAATTGTTTTCTTAGGTTCAGTAAAGCTGTGTTTATATAATAAATTTGAAGCACAGATGTATGGTTTACTACTTTCACCTGGGGAATCTAAAAATACTTGCATCGTGTTTATATTTTTAAAGGATGGCTGAATTCATACATAGATAATTATGCTGGAAAAGTTCATTACAAAAATTAGACGTCTTCATCAGTGTGTTCCTTATAGCAGTGTATGTGAGGTGATGCACTGGAAATAATTACTACAGAACAACCCAGATTTCAGAATTCATACTTGAACCCATTTTTCATGGTATCCTATGTGCTTGCTGAAAGAGAATGCTAAATGTATTGAGCATATGAAAATACAGTCGCTTTTTAAATTATGTCACAACACAGTTCATTGATTATTGAAATGGCATTAATAATGGTAGTAGTATGGTGTAGAGAGGCAGCAAGGGTAATGTGGGCATGGTATATCCACAAGTACCCCATCTCTCCAGACTTTTATCTGCATCACCTAACAGCATGTGGCTACAGATTTTAAATAATTTACATGTTGAGGATTTCCTCACATATATAATCAAATTTAATCTTCACAACGATCTTGTAAGGTAGCTTTGAGGCAATCAGGGAGGTACAAAGTATTGATAGTAGATACTGTCATTAGCTTGTAAATGGAAGGTTGTCATTCACTATATTTTTTTAATGAGAAGACTAGTAGATATTTTTAGTGTAAATCTTTTTTGTTAAGTTGAAGTTATAGAATTTTAGGTGTATATTTAGTAGCAACAATGTTGTGAGTAAGATTGCTGGCCTACTGTAGCTGGTTTCTCTGGTTTTTCACAGTAGACATTTTTACCGTAGAAAATTGAATCGAGTGAAGCCAATTCACTAGAAGAAACATCTAAGTTTGCTGTAGAAGAAATTCTACATTTGAGAAATGCAACAGTTAGTTTTCATAAGGATTGTAACATTGGGTTGAGTTAGAGCAGAAGAATGAATAACTTGTATATTCTGCATGTAAAGAGAGAAATACACAAAACAGGAGACAAAAGGACTCAAAAATCAATATATTGCCATAAAAGAGGGCTACAGAATGGAACCTTTCTAAATAACATATATGTGTGTGTATTTCTATTTTATAAACACATTGACCCAAAGTTGCCACAACATTTCTATCTCTAATGAAAAGAATAATACCATTACCAGTAAGATGTTCCTGCATCACCAAAAAGTTTAGGTCTATTGACATTATAACACATTATTGACTACCATTTCCTAAGAAATGAATAGTCTGCTATTCGCAATCCTGGAATGTTGATACCAATCAACAGTTAAAACTATCTCTATGAAAATTCAGGCAATACTGTGATACATAAATACTTCCAAGAATAACACATAACTTTTGCATATCCTGAGTTCCAGTATGCGGTTCTGGGAAATACAGAAATGATTCTACATTTCTAAGTGGCACTTGGAAATGAGGAGGGACAATGTTCTTGTATTGCCCTGGGGAGATGGTGGAAGGAAGGGAGCTCTAAGAGTCTGAGAAGGACATGACAACTTCTCTTGTGCAGCTTCCCTTGCTTTCTAACTGTACTTTTCTTTAGAACCCCACAAGGACGATTCTCTTTTGAGAGAAATACATTGACCTTAACAGACAAGGAGGGCAAGCAACTATGGGTTTGTTATTAGATATGTTTTTCAGAAGTGAAGTTTTTAAGTTGCAGAAAGTGGTGTTTAAATTACTATAGCTGCAGGGCACCTGTAGTTTGTGTGCTCACCATGCATGTATGTTTTATGAAGCTGTTTAATCTGCAATTCACTTTTTTTTAAAGCAATCACCATAGCAACTGACATCTGAATGTTTTGTTCTGACTTTGACACACAAAGTATTTGTCAGACACTGCCATATATACACTATGTAGCCTGCTGAATCTAAGGAGGCCTGGTTTCAGGAAAGCAGAATTTAACTCATTATTTTAGTCATTTTCTTCTCATCACCTTAGGCAAATGATGAAGGTAGGAAAGTTTAAGCACAGTGCCCACAACACTGCTATTGGCTGAGAGGGAGGCTCTGCCTTATAGTGACCTTAGCAATTTTAAAAGAAGGTCTAATATAAGACGTCAGAATTGTTCTTCCAATCATAAGGTATTCTCTGAAAAAGAAATAATTACTCCCCCCCCATGAGCACATGCAATATGATATTAACATTAAAAAATTCACTGGAACTATGGAGACTAATAGCTTTTTTCAGGTGAGTAGTAATTTTATTTTAATAAGAAAACATGTCATCTCAGATCAGCACAAAAAAACAATATAAAAATTAATTTTATTGTATCAATCAGCAATTTTGAGCATTGCTATAGTTTGATGATATCAGAATATTTAAAATTTTATGCTTGTAATAGAGTTAATAGAGCCTTTTATTGCTATGCAATTTGAATTAAAATACAAATATTACACGCTAGTCACAGGAGCATTTTAAGAGAAATAGAAATGTAAGACCATAAATTAAATTAGCTTTTACTTTTGTGGAAGTCTTAACAAAAGCAAGAACATAACTTTTGAACATGGGTGACAAATTCCTATTAGCTACCACTGACACTTATCAATGTCCTATCCTTAAACCTGAGAGTGGTTTACATGAATACAAAGTATATTACTATTGACTGAAATATGTTCCTATTATCCACAAGCATCAACCATACATTCTGTCATATGAATGTGCAAAAATGCATATGTAGATACTCATGTGAACCTGTGCTTGAAAATATTGTTTTTGATTAATGGTTACTGTAATCTACTTGTAAATAATGGCTGCCATTTTATTGAACATAATTTCATGCTCACTATTCTAAATGTGTTTTACATACGATAGTATTGCCTTTCATTTAATTGGTATAACTACATTTCATTTTACTACTGAGCTGACTGACATTTTGATAAAAATTAAGAAAAGTTTTTGCCATTAGGACATTAAGAATTTATTCTTGAATGTGAGTTAAAACAACTTTTACAGGGTAGCTAAAGAAGACTTAAAAGAGACAGGAGAAGACTGAAATGGCTATTGTTTCCAAACAGGACAGTTTTTCTAATAGAAAGAACGTAAGATATATCCTGTCTCCTAAAAGAAAGTTAAGTGAAATTTTTCTGTTGTTGAGAACCAAAGTACGGTAAGTAAATAGATCCAAGGTTCCTAGGGGGGGAAAAAAGCAGTATGTTGGGAGAGTAAAGTTAATATAAGTCTTGAATAATTATTTCACGTATTCATATCACTATTGCTTAGAACAGCTAAGGTGGCAAGCAAAACCATAAAAAGGAGTCACTAGTAAGGACATTGATCTCAAAGCCACTTGGCTAATTTTAAGATTTGTCAGTGAACCAGGTTGTTTTAGATATGTCATTAGATACTCATGACTAAGCTTCAAAAAATGATATAAAAGAGGATGTAAGAAAGTTCAAGATAGCAAAATTTATTTTTTTTTTGTAGCATTAAGGAAACAAAGTTCTGTATACAAATTGAGTGTACTAAGTATAATGTGTCTGAGTTGAAAAGTAAACAAATGTTCTAAATTAGCACAGACAAACGTGCAGATTATAAAGAGATAAATGTATAATGGCAAACAGATAACAGTAGCAATAAAAACAGTAGTTAGCAGCTTTAAATAATGACATTCAGATTTTCTAGAGTCCTTTTTAATGTAATTCTCCTGGAGAAATCTTCATACAGAAAAGATAGTTATCTGGGTGTGAATAAATGTGGGACTGACAATAAACAGCTTCAGCCCTAGTTTTGGAAGTATGGCCAAGATCAGGACTGAAGTGTATCTCCAATCAAGGTGAGAAAATTTACTAATTTTTATAATGGGAAAATTAGAAGTTGAATAAAAGTCATATATTATGTCATATGTCTTAAAATGAGTTACATATATACCTTTGTTGACATACTTAAACAGCACAAACATACACACACACTCATACATTTGTATTGTCATCAAATAGTTATTGAGTCAACACAAAGTTTTAGACACGGAGCTAAAATGTAAAGATAAATAACATATGGACTCCATCCCTAAAAGGAATATAAAGATAAATACCATATGAGCGCCATCCCTGAAAGTAGTATTTTTTCTGTACCTTAGTACCTGAGCAGGAATACTCTAGGTTGCATCTCCAAAACAACGAATTTTAAACCCTTACTTTATAGAATTTATTTCAGAATAGGTCTACTATATCTATTGGCCAGTTTATCTCAGGAATCTGAGTGTTACCATGAAGAAATTCCCATCTAACCTACTTCATGAAAGAACAGAATTGAAGCCTAAAAAAATTTTATTTTTCTGTCTGAATGTGATTTTTACACATGAATTACAAGGGCTGTCTGGAAAGCATCCAACCATGTAATATGAAAAATAGAGGTATTTATGACTGGATATTTTATGAACAGCCCTTGTGTTCTCTGATGAGAAATATATGAAGAAAGATTAATAAAAAGCCATCTCCAACCATTATGATGACAGTGAGTTTGTCTACTTATATTTTATGTATATCTTAAAAGTGTATAAATAAGATGATAATTAACATAAGATGTTCAAGCATCAGGCCTGACTGTTATAATAACATTATAGGATATATTAGAGTTACACATAAAAATAAAGTTATCTAAATTATGTCAATGCTATAGGTGATTTATTATGGAAAATGCCAGATTAAAGTATTAGATATTTCTGATTATATTAGCATTCTTAATTTGTATACAAAGTAAATACTTTAAGCCCTTCACAAAACTATGCTCAATGGAAATGTAAGGTATGATAATATCATAAAAGATCAAAATTTGATATAACAGGAAAATATTGGGAAAAACATATTGCAAACCTGGAATAAAATTTCTCCCTTTAAACCAGGAGATACATAAGGATACTTTTAAAAAAGAAATTCTCATAATTATTATTCCACTAGCATTTAGCTTTTACTCTCTGTGAAAGCGTATAGTACATAGGATTTGTCAAAATGGAAAAAGACACAAAATATCAGCGAAACCCAAAATTTCACTTTAGTACTTTGAGTGACACCTAACTGTTTTAGAAACAGTTGAGCAGATAATGAATTTCAGTCATTGGAGTTAAAACTTGGTTAAATATGTTTCAAACACTGATGTGAGCATGGAAACAGTTTTCTCAGTTCCAGACGGATTGTTTCTCAGTTAGAATGACTTCTAATAGAATTTCTGTTGTGTTTCAGTTTATGCTTGCTGTTAGTGAGTTCTACTTGGGCCTTATAGTAAGAAGTTGCTTAGCTTAATTTTATCTTTTTATACTACATGACTTTCGAGAGCAGTAACAACAGTGCTCTGACTTCTACTTTTTTCAAATAAACTGCTTTGTAAAAGTCTCTGACAGATCTCGGTTCATGATATAATTATGATAAATGACAGCCAGTTTAAAAATGAGGGAAATGTCAAGGATTTTCCATATTAGAAACAGTTCAATGAGACTTTCTATCCTCTTCAGAAGTGAAAATAATAAAAAGGAAATTTGTACATTCTGCCCTTTCTAGCAAAAGATAACAGCAGGGAATCTTTACGTTTGAGCAGTGGTCTCCAACCCTGTGGTTTCCCTGGGCCACACTGGAAGAAGAATGGTCTTGGGCCACACATAAAATAACACTAACACTAACAATACCTGATGAGCTAAGTAAAAAAGAAAGGGTTGCAAAATAAAAAATCTTAGAATGTTTTAAGAATTTGTGTTGGGCCTCATTCCAAGCCATCCTGAGCCACAGGTTGAACATACCTGGTGTACAGAATGATGAGATTCATCAAGGTTTAAGGGCAGAGTTAGGAAAAATATAAAATGGGAGTTGATCAATCAACTGGAAGATGAAATGCCCCAAGTTAATTTCCAGTAGTCTTATTGTCCAAATACAGACCAAAGAAACTGTGTTATTTCACTAAGGCTTCTGTTGTGCTTTGTTTTTATTTTTCAGAAGATAGAGTAATTGCTGCTTATATGAGCAGGCTATTATCTTAACAATTAAATTATTGCTTTTACTTGTTTATATATGCCTAACGAGGAACAGTTTTGTTTGCTGTTAATAAAATAATTAAACCTCA
>PVKE010025303.1:0-23155 GCA_004027555.1 Craseonycteris thonglongyai | reverse complement strand
TATTGTCGTCAATGTCTTGTGCAAATTGTTGCATCGCTCTTGCCATGTTGCACAATTGTTGCAGATTCTCCAGGGTAAGGCCATGCTTTTCAGTTTCTTCTTCGTCTTCCTCTTCGTTTTCAGTGAGGAGGGGTAGCCTCCCTCACTGCTGAGGTTAGGAAACTTTTCCTCCACGTAACGACAAGCAGCATCGTTGTCAGCAGAGGAAGCCTCACCATACAGAAGCACGTCTCTGAGGCCGTATCTTTTTTGAAATTTTTTGAACCAGCCTTTGCTGGCTGAAAAGCCTCGTCCTCGAGGAGGCGAATCCCTCCTGGCAGCGCTAGTACTGGCTTGAGGTTCGTCAGCACCTTCTTCAGCCTCTTCATGGTCGTCATCGGGCAAGATTTGGTCGTAGAGAGCTTTGGCCTTTGTCCTGATCATATCAGTGTCCAAACTCACTGTCTTTTTCCTGCAATCAGCAATCCACAATGCCAGTGCAGCTTCCATGTTCACAATTCTGTTATGACGCGGAGTCACCACACGTGTCGCTTCTTTATTGAAGGTGATTGAAGCAGTTTTGCGGATGTTTGCTTCCTCTTTCTTGATGGACCGCACTGTAGATTCATTCACCCCGTCATGGCGTGCCACAGATGCACCACTTCTGCCCTCTTTGATCATATCTAAACGTTTCGGGGAAGCTGGGATGGCTCAGTGGGTTAAGCACTCACTTTGCAGCGCCGGGGACCGAGGATCGAATCCTGGCCCCGGCCCGTGCGGAACCATGTGCTGAACTGGGACCTCCCCCAGTTCCGTTCTCTCTCTGTCTCTGTCTCTGTCTCTGTCTCTCTCTCTCTCTCTCTCTCTCTGTCAAAAATAAATAAATAAAAAAAAATATATTAAAAAAAAAATCTTTAAAAAAAATAAAAGTTTCACTTTTTCGCTGATGGTCATCATCTTCTTCCTCTTGGGCGCCCCGGAGGAAGCTTTCGCAGGGGCACAGCGCTTAGGCAGCATTATAAGGGCTTAATTAATAAAAAAAAGTGATCGCTTAAACAAAACAAGTGATCGCCAACACAACACTAAAATACAGTATGCGAGACAGTCAACATCATGGACAAGACTGGCGAGATACAACAAGAGAAGATGCGAGGTGAGGCTGCGATGATGCGCAGACAATCCACTCACAGGGATAAACCCACTCGTCCTCTCATGGGTCGATGTCGCACCGGAAACCCATCACGCGCCTTTATGAGAGCCCGTGGGAGGGACTCTGAGTCACCTCATCTCTTTGTTTGACAGGCAGGGATCCTTCTCTCTCGCGCATCCACATGAAACAGCGCTCCTTTCCACCATGTGGCTGCCGACATGGTTGTATTTTTTCATTTTTATTTTTTGATGAATATTTTGGGGAAACCCGCGAAGCACTGAAGCCGCAAAACATGAAGCACAAAGTGGTGAGGGAACACTGTATATCAGTTGATTTCAATGAAGCTGTAAAGGTAATTCAGTTGAGAAAGGATAGTGTTTTCAACAAATAATACTGGAATAATTTGTATATCCACATTCTAAAAATAAACATCAACTTATACTTCTTATCACATTTTTTTCTAATTAGCGTAGATCATACCACAAATGTAAAACCTACAATTTAAGTTTTCTAAAAGAAAATACAGGAGAAAATCTGTGTGAGCTTGAGTTAGGCAAAGATTTTCTCTTTTTATATATATTAGACCAAAGGCACAATATATGAGATAAATTTGAACCTTTTTAAAATTAAAAATTTCTAATCTGCAAAAGACACTGTTAAAAGAATGAAAGCAAGGAAACAATAGACTGAGAAAAAGTATCTGCAAATCACATATCCAACTACGAACTTATAGTTAGAATACAAAGCTCAATATTCAGCAAACAGATAATCCAAAAAAATGGGGAAAAGATTTTAACAAACATTTTTCCAAAGATAAAAATGGGAAGTAAGCATATGGAAAAATGTTCAACATTGACAGTCATTAGGTGAAAACAAATTAAAATCACAATAATATACAAATACACAATAATTAAGATTTATCATGTCACGTGTTGGTTAGGATGTAAAGGAAGTGGAACTCACACACTGCGGGTGAAAATGTAATATGGTACTCACTTTGGGAAATGAATCAAAAGTTTCATAAAACATTAATATCTACAATAAATATATTGTATTGCATAGTATATTGTACTGCAATACATAATATATATTTCTATGCTAACATAATATGTTAAATAATAATTTAATAAAACATATATATCATATGACCCAGCACCTCAAGAGAATAGAAAAAGTATGTCCATAGAAGCCTTTTGCACAAATATTAATAGTTGCCTTATTAGCATAAACCAAACTGAAAGCCACCCAAATGTCTATCAACAAGTAACTAGATAAACAAATGTTGGTAGTATATTCATACAATACAATATTACCCAGCAATAAAAATAAATGTTCTATTGGTTCACATGACCTTATGAGTGAATATCAAAATAATTATGCTGAGTGAAATAAGCCTTAGAAAAAAGTATATATACTGTATGTATGACTCCATTTTTATGAAGTTCTATAAAATGAAAACAACCTTTTGGTGATAGAAAGCACACCAGTCACTCCCTTGGGATGAAGGAGGTCAAGAGGAAGGGAACACAAAGGGACATAAAGGGACTTTGAGGGGTATAATGGGTATGTTAATTATTTTGATTGCGGTGAAGATTCTACCTGAATACCTAGGTCCAAATATATCAAATTGTTATTTTAAATACCTGTAATTTACTGCATGCCAACCTTATCTGAATGAAGCTTTATTTATTTATTTTTTATGTTCAAAGGCAGAAAGGATATATTTCATTAAAAGAAGAGGCTGAGGACTCCAAAAACAAGACAAGAGATCATCATACTATCAAAAGAACAAAAGAAATAGACTGTTATTTTAGGAAGTCAAAAAGATAGGAATCTAATCCCTGTTGATAGTATTCAGTTGCGACATCAGCTCTGGATTTAACTCCAGACTTCTTATAGTTGGGAGGAAATAGATGACAAATGACTATAATACTTCAGCAACTGTTAATTTTTCTGCATGCAGCTGGATGCAATCCTGACTGATAAAAATGTTAAGGAATAATGGGTGGGGCTCTGCTTAGAAATGACAAGAATCAATCTGTTTCAGAAATATGAGCTGATAAAGAAAAACAAATAGAAAAAATAAATACAGCAGAGCAGCACAAGAGAAAGATAAATGACACCAGGAGCCAAAGAGGATTAATATTTATAGTCTGAGATAGCTCAGTTCCCTGAAAATTTTAGGTACCGGTATTTGAGATCAGCAAGTGATGAATAGGAGGCAAGGAGATAGAATTAGAAAAGTTATAACCTGGCAGGATATAGAAGAGTAGAGGATGACATTGAATGCGATTTACACTGAGCTAGAACCTAGAATCTTGTCATCAAGGCAAAGTGTAAGAGCTGACCTTAAGAGCATCCCCAATTCTTAGAGAGATGGTTACGCCAGATTGAGGGGTGTGAACTAACAGTAAGAATAAAAAAAAAGTTAGAATGAGACAAATGTCAGAAGACTGAGTCCAGGTAAATATTAGGAACTAGAAGCGACAATTAAGACCAGAGCTAACCATTTATCAGGGAAAAGAACATGACACTGCCAAGAATCTTTATTTTTAAAGCAAAATGTATCTAAAATGTTAATTAATTTTGAATCACAGCTGAGTGAGATGGTATAGGTGGATATAAAAGCAAAAAAAAAACAAAACTACATAGCACAGATCCTGAAAGCATAGACTATACATAAAGGAAAAAAATAATTAGCTAAATAATTGTTTCACTTGCCTTTATATAGGAATAGTAACTTAAACCAATTAGACATTGAAAATTTGCCAATCTCTCTTCTTTAAAGTAAAATTTAATTACTTAGTTAATTATATATAATAATTTCCACTCATTTCACTTTATTTGGCAAAAATAAGTTTAAGCTGTTGTTTCTTTATTTCTTAAATATGCCAAATTGAATCCATGGAAAATTAATCTAGATGAAAGACAAAGTAACTCAAGTGTTCATAAGTTACAAACATAACTTTAATTATCTGGACATATTAGAGACACAACCTTATCCAATGGGATCAAAATTAATCAGTTGGTTAATGAAGTCAAATCAAGTGAGGAATCATAAAATAGCTTTCACTGTATTAGGGAGTTATTCTCAACCAATAAATAACTTCAGTGCTTTTGTAAAATTTAGAGTATCAGGTTGATAAATAAATTCCTCATCACTGTGGCTCAATACCATAATTTTCTTCTCCCAGTTTTCAAACCAGCTAATAAATCCTATGTTAATAACCTTTTGATATAAGGCCAACATCTTTTCTTTAAATATGTTCCTGCTGACTGAAGTAAACTTTTTTTTTAAGATTTATTTTTATTGTTTTTGACAGAGAGAGAGAGAGATGCAGAGACAGAGACAAAGAGAAGGGGGAAGGCCCAGAGCAGTCTCCATAGTTGCACATCATTGGTTTTTCCACATAGTTTCATTCCACAGGTGGGCACGGGGTTGCACAGGGCAGGAACTGGGCCAGGGTCTCACCCCAGTGAGAATTGAACTGGGGCACTCCTCAGTTCAGCATAGGGGTCCGCATGAGCCGGGGCCGGGATTCGATCCTTGGTCCCCGGGGCTGCAAAGTGTGTGCTTAACTCACTGAGCCATCCCAGCTTCCCCTGAAGTAAATTTTTTTTCCCCTTTCTTACCCATACCCATAATGAGCTATCTACAATTGATTTCAAGTTGTGCTTTCTTTAAAGCGAAATGAAAACCCAACCTAAAACCATTGAGAAGGAATCCAACTATAGTCTTTTTTAGTTTTAATAATTTTTTCACCTACATCTAATTTAATAGTATTTTAAACAACTCCCCTTTAAGTTTTTTCAAACAACTGAACAATGTTTTCAAAGAAATAACTTTCTCCCTCATTTATTTAATTTTCATAGATTTACATATTTAAATTATATAATAGCATAAGTGCAACCAATATAAACGGCAGTGGGGAAAACAACAACAACAACAGCAACCTGAAAGTTAGTAAACATTGACTATGTCTTTGGAGACATGTAAAAATATATAACATTCTTTCTGGATTTGGAGAATTACCCACATATTGAGTTAGTTTTCCCTGAATCAGACACTAGAAATTTTCTCGAACTCCCTTACAGTTATGATGTGGGCACATTAGAAAGGAAACAAATTACCCAGATTATTTTTTTTGTGGAGAGACAGGGACTACAAGATTGATTTTCTATGGGAATGAGAGGTAAAGATTTCCAGTAGTAGTGATATTGATTCTGATATGAGGTTGCCAGTTATCAACCTTGACTGTCAATAGCTGCAGAGCCTTACTGCATTGCCTCCAAGCAATGCTGCTTTTAGACCCTAGCAAGGGTGTGTTGTTTTGGCCACGCCCCTTTCCCTGAAACAAGGAGTCCTTAGGACTGAAGGAATTACCCACCTGAAGCATGTGCTTCTAGAACATATTATGGCAACTCCAAACCCCCAAATTTCCTTGCCGAAGGGGCTTTTGGTCAGTTCAGCTTTCCTGCTGGTTCGGTCCTCCAGAAGGCTGACTGTACCATAGCCGTATATTTCTTTACCATACGAGGCTTAAAGTGTGAACTGGGGTATTCACACAAGTATTCATGAGGCCCCCTCTGGGATGATATGGAATTAGACCCGAGAAAGAATGAAGGTCATGGCCAGAGTCCTCCTCCTGCTGCGTTTCTCCAGCTCCTCAAATGTTGGGGCATCCCTGCCTCAGACTGTGATTCTAGTTTTCCTGGAGTTTCTGTATGTCATCTCATATTTTATTTTATTTTATTTTATTTTATTATTATTATTTTTAAAACAATCGTTTTTTTTTTTAAGAATTCTCTTTTGTTTATTTATTACTTATTTTTTATTGTTTTTGACAGAGAGAGAGAGATAGAGATACAGAGACAGAGAGAGAACTGAACTGGGGGAACTTCCTAGTTCAGCATATGGATCTGCACGGGCCGGGACTGGCCGGAATTTGATCCTCGGTCCTCGGTACTGCAAAGTGAGCGCTTAACCCACTGAGCCATCCTGTCTTTCCCAAAAGTTTATTTATTTATTTTATTTTAATATTTTTTTTTTTAACTCTAACTGGGGGCCTCACCTCATTTGGGAAGCACACCCCAGTTCAGCATGTGGGTCATATTTTAAATTAATAATGTTTCTGCTTAAACATCCTGGAGGATGTTCTGTTATAAGAAGTTAACAACCCTGGCTGATGCATCAGATAGGCATATGAACAACAAATAAGGGAAGAAATCTGCAGGTTTACTGTTGGACAAACTGTTGTAAATTTTCAGTGTGTCGGAAACCTCAGTATGTTTGTTTTAAAGGGCAATGAAGAAACTAAATGATCTAGTAAGCTATATTACAGTTAGTTGAGAGAGCTTCTACACTATTTCTGGTTATCATATGTTTGGGCTTTCATTATTTAAACTCACAACCGGGGGCTGACGGGGAGAGCTAAGAAGACATGCTCTCGAACTTCAGAAGGCAAATTCATGTAATAAAAAGAGAAATCATCAGATTAAAATACAAAATGATAATAACCTTTGTTATTCTGTCTAGTAAGCTCTCAAATAACTACAAATTATACAGCCAACACCAGCATCCCAGAGTTCTTTTTTGAAAGATTGATTCATTTCAATAGTCATGGAGGTTACATATTGGATAATAAGTGCAAGATAAACATTCACATTAGAAATATAGTGCCTACTGTATTTATGTTGAAACTTACAATTAATAATTATTACTATTTAAATTTTCTAAAAAGCAAAGTCAGTATCAAGAAAAAATAATCTTTAAATGTCATTTTAGGCTATCTGACATTTCCTAACCATACTTGGTTATAAGATAGTTTCTCTTTAATTTTGTGATTTTTCTGATATAATCTATGATTTATGATTTTATAATAAAGTGTTTATTAGACACATTATTACTGAATTATAGCTAACTACTGAAAAAAAAGTGATTAGAATTCAGCCTCAGTCGAAACTTAACCTCAATTTTTTTGAGCAAAAACATTTTTTGAAATACCTAAAATTGGCAAAAATTCAAAGTATTTTACATTTTAAAGGCATTTAACTCTACAAAAAGAAAAAAGAAAAAAGTTTGAGGTTAATGTCCACATTAGTAAAGCTTGAAACAGCATGTTATAAACAGTAAATTGACTTACTGTGGTGAGTCTCCTTCAATAGATCTACACTGTCCAAATTTTTAGAAATGTACTTTAGTAACAACAATTTAATGAATATGGAAAGAAAATTTATGTAGAGCAGTGTTTTTACTGAGCTATACGTAGGCCTGTAAATTAGCTTCCTATATCAAATGGTATTTTCTAACTCAGGCATATAATCATAACTTTTTTTTTAGTAAACTATTCTCAAATTGAACATAAATATAACTCAGTATTACTTAGTTTTTCAGAAAGTGATGGACATGGCAAAATATTTAAATATTCAGCATTGTATATATTTTCCTCAATTGAAAACACTGATCTAGGGAAGCTGGGATGGCTCAGTGGGTTAGGCGCTCACTTTGCAGCCCCGGGGACCGGGGATCGAGTCCCAGCCCCGGCCCGTGTGGACCCATGTGCTGAACTGGGGAGTGCCCCCAGTTTGGTTCTCACCGGGGTGAGACCCTGGCCCAGTTCCTGCCCTGTGCAGCCCCGCCCAGCTGTGGAATGAAACTATGTGGAAGGCCGATGATGTGCAGCTATGGAGACTGTTTGGGGCCCTCCCCCTTGTCTCTGTCTCTGACTGTATCCTCTCTCTCTGTCAAAAACAATAAATAAGTCTTTAAAAAAAAAAAAAGAAAGAAAGAAAACACTGATCTAACACAGCACAGATGGCATTTGTTTGCTTGTCTTGTTTAGTTTTTGCTGTTCACCAATTTTTTCATAGTTATTATATATTTTAGTAAAAATTTGATGCAAATAATAAAAAAACACTATCATTAACTTTAGGTGATCTGTACTTTTAGTTCCTAACTTTACACACAATACATGTGCTACCTCCCAGTGGTTATTGAAGGGAACTACACTGTTAACAGCAAACTAGAGGTTGAAGCCAGTAAGTTTTATTCAGTACGGTTGAAAATAATGACTCAAAAGGGAACATTTTAGAAATATTTAGAAGTAATGAATTGTAATTGATATAATAAATAAACTAGAAGGGGTTGAGAAAATGAAATTAGAAATAATTATTGAAGTAAACTGTTAGCGCCTGATAACAAAGTCATTTTCTAAATGCGTATGATAAATGTTTTTATCTTCAGTACAGCGTTAAAGTTTTAATAATCATTTAATGATTAAATCTTTGTTTCAAGTACAAAATGAGTTTTAGATAACAAAGAATACTATAAAATAGATTGTGACAGGAAAAAGAAGATAGAAAAGACAAATGGAAGAAGCTTAGACATTTAGAGAAAACATAGGAAATTGAAAGATCCTGGAAAAATTATCCTGATGTTTGGAGAATTGAAAGAAAAATATACGTCCTCCCTTATTTCAAATCCTTATCTGTCTTTATGTATTATATAGTGAATTTTTCAAAGTGCTTTTTTAGCATTATAAAAGTGTCAACTGATATGAATAAACAACATTAATGCATAACATTATTGCCTGGGTCTATAACCCAGACAAGATTCATAACCATGAACAAGGAAGAGAGTAGCTAAAATATATACACACCCATACAATTAACCAGTATATGAAGCAAAAAACCAACTTCATAACACAATAGTCATTTTTGGTGATACAGATATTCTCAAGTAGCAACCCAAGCTGCTGACATGGCCCTCCCTACAAAGAGAATACCACAAGCTCTTAAGGGAATTGGGAAGTTTCTGCAGCCCAATAGGGGCAAACATCACAAAAGAGTGAAAGTACTTTATCAAGCTGAGTTCCAAGTTGAAAATGTGCCCAAGATTAAGAGAAGACTGTTGGCCCAATTACCATCTGGGTAACTTTTTCAGAAAAAGATTCTACCTCTGCCCCCAAATCCTCTCCATTACCTTGGACTAAGGTTTTTCATATGACCCTATTTTTCTGTAACTTTGCATTTACTTGTATGGTTTGAGCTTTCTCTACATCTGTCATCTGTCTTGATCCATAAAATAGTAAATGCTCAATCTCTCCTATGAGTTTAGCTTAAACACTTTCAAATCTGCCCTGTATTGCTTAAACTAGTTGCTTTCTCTGAACTATTTCTATCTCATTTTGACCCTTGTATAAATGGAGTTTCTCAAATTTTTTTCACAAAAGAATCATCTGGATTGCTTATTTCATAGTGAAGTTTTCTGGTTGCTACCACCCATCCCCCTTCTGGAGGTTTCCAGGCCAATTAGATGTGAGGAAAGGTCCAGAATTACAAATTTTAATATACATTCAATATGGTTCTTAGATCAGAGTTGGATAAATATTTACCCATAAATGACCTATCTAGATTCTACCATATTCTAGCAGCTTAATAATATAGTAGTTCCCACAGTAATGCAATATTACGCTTACTCTTCAACTCCGCATACAAACAAAATAAGCAAAAAACAGAGAATAACTTTATTAAGGCTGCAATGTGCGTTGAACCCTATGAAATATAAGTATGAGTGTCTTTGACCACCAGGTTTATTCTATAATTGTGCCTTAGTTTTCCTGAGATCTATCAATTAGCTTGATTTTTTTTTTAAGATTTATTTTACTGTTTAAGAGAAGGTAAAAAAGAGAGAGAGAGAGTAAAAGCAAGAGAGGGGGAAGAAGGGTGGAGAGCCCAGAGCAGTCTTCATAGTTGTACATCATTAGTTGTGACATGGTTTCATTCCACACAGGTGCAAATGGAGCAGCACAGGGCAGAAACTGAACTGGGGGCCTCCCACATGGGAGGTGAGAAGCTTAGCAGCCATTCTGGTGGTTACAGTTGCGCCACAGTTCAGCATATGGATTTGTACAGGCCAGGACCAGGATTCCATCCCTGTAACTTACAGTTGCAAGGCAAGTGCTCAACCTTCTGCCTATCCCAGCATCCTTTGGTTAGATCTTTATGTTTGCCTAACCTGCAGATTCAAAACCTTCCATTTTATGAGAAAATTAAGTGAGTTCCCTGGCAGGAGACTATCTTAAGAACATTCTTGTTCAAACAGCCATTAGCCCATTAGCTCTGCACAAAATTCTATTTATTTATTCATATAGATTATAGTCTGGATTCCTATTGTCCAACATTTTTTACACTGGGTCCATTGTTATTTATTATCATTTAATTTGGTCTTTTCTTTTTCTATTTCCCAGCATTCTAAATTTGAGCAATTCCCTACCAAGACATATACCATCTTATTGCTTTCTGGCTTAATTGCCCTGCTGAAGTGGTCCACTTAATCTACAATAATTGCTCTCTCTCTACAGTACAGATGAATTCCAAGTCTTGGCTCATATCAACTTTCCCAGTTCAGTGGCTGCCAACATTCTACTTTACCATCAAACAATCTTTTATCATTAACAATCATGACTTCTCCTTCCAGTCATTGCTTCCTGAGAAAAATTCCCTGTAGATAGAGAAAAATAACCCTGGAAATTCAAGAGAGGCTTTGGTTTCCACTTGTATCCTATAGCCTTAAACTCTGTACTCTTACATGACATTTTCAACAATTCTTTAATAGGCTTATTTCATGGAATCTCATGTACTTCTACAGCCTGTACTACAACTGAGTACTCCTTTCTGGGTACTCAGCTTACCAGGACTTTCAATCAATACTGTTCCAAATCTAAAGGGTGGACGTAACATTTTGAACCTTTTATGACTCAAACCAAAGGCCTAGGGTCTCCAACAGCATTTTTTAAATAGCCCAAATAATAAAAAACTATTTTATGAGCCAAGGGTCAGTCAATGCCTAAGTGAGGACAGAAATTCATGGGAGTGAACTCTAGGCCAAGGAGAATTTCCCTAAAACAAACAAAAAGAAAACACATCTATATTCAAGGTAAGATCCTTTCATTGACTAAACATATTAAAAGAGTGGTTAAAATGAAATTTTAGATTACAGAAGTGTAATACTATATTAGAATTGGAGTGAGAGGTTATGAAGTTAAAACATTAACACTGACCAAGATCACAAAGTAATTTGTACATACCAGTTAAAAATATTCCTTTTTTTTTTTTTTTTTTTGGTAAGTAAAAGGGAATCTATTTTTAAAATTTCAGGCAACTGAAAACATGATAAATATTCTGTTTTACACAGATTGTTCTACCAGAGTTGGGGAAAATGGGTGGTAATTGTGGATAAATGCAGGAAATCCAGTTCTGAGGCTACTTTATTTATGTCAATTAGAAATATCTGAGCCTGAATTAATGATCTCATTGAAAGTAAGGCTGAAGACTGTATGTTGGTGAAATATCTAGAAAAACACACCAATAGTGTTTGATCCAGAAATTCCATTCCTAACTATATACTCAACAGAAATGATTACGTACAATCATCAAAAGACATATATAAAGTGTTTATAGAAGTAGCATTATCAATAAGAGTAAAAAACAGAACCATTCAAATGCCTACACTAATCGAGTAAATAAATGGTGAAATACTTTTATATAATGCATTCGTATGTAGCAATTAGAATAATAATGAAAAAAACTATAGCTAAAATGCAACAATATAGGTGAAAATCACAAACACAATACACTGAAAAAAGAATCCATACAAAAAATAGTACATACTGTATGATTTCATTGGTTAGGCAAACAGGCAATTGAATCTATGCTAGAAGTCAAGATCACAGTTACCCTTAGTGGGGAATAGGAATGGGAAGGGGCTATGAGGTAGCTTCTGGGCTCCTGGTCAAGTGCTGTTTCCAGATCTGCATTCTGGTTACACTGATGTGGTTACTTTGTAAAAATTCATCTACATTCACACTCATATTTAGTGTATTCGCCTCTATATGCTTTACTTCAATAAGTATTATACTAAAAAATCAAAATGGCTAAATAATTCATTGAATTTGAAGAGAAAATGAGTCATAGCAATTGAGCTTAACTATGTAAGCATTTTTTTCATGTATTAAACTTTTTGAGCATCTATTTTGCACAATACATATGATAGACATATGCATAAAATGTTATGAAAGTTTTTGCTTATGTTTTAGGGAACTGGAAATGGCTGATGAATAAATATTTGATATGAGTAAATATTTGACTTAGAGATTAGAAGACTGAGTAAGATGTTGTTAGGCGGAGATTGCAAGTGACAGCATTTTGGACGAGAGTGTAACATTACACTTAATATTCAGGAAAGGTTTGGATCATAAAAGAGTTTGAATGATAGTTTTGAATCTTCTAATTTAGAAATTAGAGGGATTTGAAATGTTTCTAAGTGGAGGAGTGTCATGGAACACGTTCTAGGAGATAAATCACACATGAAATGTTTTAGAAAGATAAGACTAAAGAGGATTCAGGATGCTGTTGCAGTGGTTCTGGGGAGAGCTTTGAATGTTTGGTCTGCCATTGTGCCATCAGAAATAGAAAAAGTGATGGGAATGAACATCATTGAAGAACTGGTATCTGTGGAACTTGACTGGTGATTGGATGTTGAGCTCAAAGGAGACAAAAAAACCCTGTTCATATTAGAGTTCCTGCTCTAATTGAGAGGCAAATTCTCAATAAGAGTATGGTGCAATGAAAATTGGCATCAATGTCACCAGTGTGCCTGCTTACAAAGGATTTTAAGATTCTACATCAGAAACACTTAATCAGAGTCTCTGAAGATGAGGTTCAAACATTTTATTTCAAAAAGACCTCCCTGTGATTTTTATGAAAGCTTAAGTTTTAGATTCATGCTCTGATAAGATATACCACAAGGAACAGAAGTGGTAGACTTCTTGTGGAAGGTACTACAAATGAAGTTTAAGCTGCAAATACCAATATATACTTTTAAAGTATAACAAACACCAATACATTTTTTTTTTAAGTATAACACTTTGGAAGTGATGAAATTACACAGAATGGAGTTGGAATTGTTGAGTGGTTTGAATGAGACTACATCAGTAGTTCAATAAATGTATTTCCTCTAGCAAAGGAGTCTAAGGGTAGAACTCTTTATTCTTTAGAGTAAGCAACTGAATTTAACTTCAGTGGCAAATATGTCTTGAGTCCTTTTAAATCTTCTACCAAACTAAATAGTTGGCAACTATGAATTCTGATAAAGAGACTCAACTGACACACAAAAAAAGAGCTAGGCTGTTCAGTGGACTTGTCCCCCTATCAGATAGAAGAGTTCATCTTCCCTGATAAGAAAGTAGGCAAACTTTCCTCAGGCACAGAGCCAATATCTGCAATTATGACCAAGACAGAGAAGTCTCAGAACGTCCACTGGTAAAGTCTGAGAAATTGTACAGCAGTTAATAGCAAACTAATACATATGTCATATATATCATCATACACTTGTTATTTTTTCTCTCACTGACAAAAATGAGAATATGAATTGCAAAACAAGTGAATAAAACACATCATCTTACTGCTAAATCTGTTATCTATTACATGTTCCATTGTTCTCTTAAAGGCATTCAACAGATATTATTCACGTACTCAACTGCTAAATCTTTGATTCTTCCTGGTATCTTATCTTCAACCTCTAAAGGCCATCCTCTCTGTCGCTGTTCTAAATGTACCGTATTAGCCTGTTTTTTGACTTCCTGCTATGACTACGGCAGCAACTTTCTAACAGGTTTTCCTGCCTCTGCTTTTCTTCAATTCTATTTATTCTAAGCATTATCATTGTCAGATTGTCTCTTTTAATTAGTATAATTGCATCAAATCTCTGCTAAAAAATATCAAGTTACACTCTGCCCACTGAAATAACTTTAATCATTTAGACTTCCAGAGGGCTCCATAATCTGTTGCCAATCTAGTTTTCTTTGCTCTTCCTTTTCCTTCAAATGTCTTCTCCTCTGTCCACACTGCAATGCTTCCCATTCATACCTTACTTTATTTTTATATATCTTTAATTCCACTCACTCTTCTGAGAATATTTTCCTAAGTCACTACATTTCAAAGTTTCTCTTGCTGAACTCAAAGTCATCCAGGATGCCTCAGGATGCCTTTGCTTAGAAGCACTTTCTTCTGCCATTGAACACACAGATTTGTGTCTTTCCTTATAATAATTACATTGTGTACCAGGTATCTGTTCATTTGCTAACACGTAACCATTTTGAGGACTGCAGGACTTGTTTATAGTAATAGACTGCTGGACAGTGAAAATAGGGTGAGTGAAGCTTTGTAAGAGAAATGGCTTGAGGTCCTGCCATTACCTCAGGAAGGAGGGATCACCAGAAATAGCAGTGAGCTTTGTAGAATAGAGTGTGCATATAACTTTAGATTGTACTGGGAGGAGAACAAAGGCCCAGTGTAGACCAAGAAGAACGAAAAAAAAGAGTGTTGTACAGAGTACAATTATAAAAATCTAGAAATTGTACTTTTCATAAGCTGGTATTTCAGACCATTTTTCAAAGTAATATTATGTATTATACTCTCAAACTTCCTATTTCCTACATTGGTATTAACTTAAGCAATTACCCATTTTCTTCACCAAGCATTTCTCAGAGACGTTCTCTCTGCTTCCCAAGTTTATCTCCCTTACTCTCTGGGCTTGTTCCTTCTTGGATAGTGCTCTGGTTATTATCCACATTTTATTTCTAATCTTTGATGTTTCCTTCTTGTCTCTTTCCTTTACCTTCGTCTACAAATTGTCTCAATCCATTGACTTAACCCCTTATTTGGATGCGATCCTACCTTCAGAGGCTAATTTACCTCCCTATCTTCACTTCTAAACACATGACTGTATATATGCCATACCCCCTATACTAATCTTGCAAATCCATTTGCTTATATTTTATTGTTATAGTAACAGGATTTTCTATAAAACTTGATACTCTTAAATATTTCCTACTTATAATTCTTTACTTCATGACCCTCTCTAGAGCCTTTATGTCTGTTTTCAAACTCCTCTGTGGGTTTTTGTCATTTCCCATTAATCATTATTGTTGTCCAGGGTCTTGTCCTTCAACTATTTTCTCACACTTCATCTTCGTTTTGTATAATCTTTGTATTGCTTTAGTGAACAACATTTTGCTGAAGATCAATGATAGATAGATAGATAGATAGTTAGATAGATAGATAGATAGATAAATAGATACAGATAGAGAGTATTAGTCTAAGGCTGTCATAACAATACTATAAATTTGGTGGCTTAAACAACAGAAATTTATTTTCTCACAATTCTAGAGTCTGAAACTCCAAGATCAAAGTTGTTGGCAGAATTAGTTTCTAGTGAAACTGATAAGAGCAAAAATAAAGTCCCTTTTTCATAGAAATTTCTGGTCTTTCCTTAGTTCAATTAGCTTCCCGGTTTTACTATTTTTGTTCTTAGAATTTTCCCAGTGTCTCTGAACTTGATTTGTGTTGTTAGTTGTGGCCAGGTATTCTTTCCAGGACTTCTACTCTACTGTTGGGCAGATAATGCCCCAGGAAAACCGGTAGGGTGGAGGAATGGGCACCAGAAGATCAAATGGAGTTTCAGTGGCTTTGACCAATGCATTCAAATTTATTAACAGAAGCTGTCCTTATCTCGGGGCCATCAGCGTATGAAATATAGCTCAGCTGAAGCTTCCAGACCATCCCAACCAAAGAAGTCAATACTGTCTTTGGGATGGATCTACAGACCCCTTCCCCCACCTTTTTAACCCAGTTAGGGGGAGAGCTTCATAAACCCCAATAGGTAGGGACAACAGCCACACTCAGCAGAAAGTAAATACAGAAGAAAAGAGGCCTTCAGCCTCTCAGCTTCCCACAAAGATTGATCAGGATCACCTCTCTCAGGAAGAAAGCAGGCAGGCAGAACAGGGGAATCTCAGGGATCCCTCCCATAAAGTTCATATTGCTGGGATAATTACCAACTTCCAGGGACCTTGCCCCAGATCAAGTAACCAAATATGATCAGCAGTGTCTCACACCACCAAGTGTCCACTTACAGGGACCACCCAGGCACAGCCCCTAGAAATAAATCTACCTAAACCGTATAGGAAAAGAGAGATAAGACCCCAGCCAGAATTAGCTGGTTTTTGACACAGGAGCAAACTGTTAGACCTTGTTCTTAGCCTGACCCCCAACCTCACTGTAATAAAATTATAATAAAACAGACATAAAGGCTTGCCTCCCCCTCCCCACTCCCCCTGCCAAAGGTTTTTCTGTACACATTCTGGGAAGGAACATGCGCAGTTAAAGAAGTGATGTAAGGAAACCTCTGTCAATCAGGACTGTGGATTAAAAAGCCCACACCCAAGAGGGTGTTGTCTTTTCCCAAGGAAAGGCAATTAAAACTGCTCAGCCCTTCCCAATCTGCCTTTGGATTAGAAAAGGCCTGCTTCCATGTCTTGGAAGTGTATTTTCTCTACTTTTACTCTCAATATACTTTACTGCTCACCCACCCTTTCTGTGCCTGTGTCCTCATTCTTCAGGGCCAGAGATAATGAACCAGACAGATAATGGCGAGACAGAAAATACTGCCACCTCCTTCCTTCTTGCTGACTCCTCATTTGTCTTTCTCTCTGTACATGCACTCTCCTGGTGTTTCTTCCTCTTATAAGAACAGTTAGGGCTCCACTCTACAATTTCATTTAACCTTAATTACCTTCTTAAAAACCCCATCTCCAAACTTGGATGTGAAAAATCTTAGCAAACATGTATAATACTAACCAAAGGCTAAACTTAAAATAGTAGAAGTGTTTATTCAGGACATATGTTTGCTCAACACTATTTAAAATAATGATGAAGGCTCACATAGAAACTACCCTTTTTGTTAAATTTTGTTTTCTTTAAAAATAAAGTTTTCTCTATTTAATTACATATAAAACAACAAATATTTAGATAAATGAAATATTTATAAGCATCAAAGTTGCATTTAATAAACTGAGCACTATAGAAAATTGACCCTCTATAGTGGCCTTACTGTATCAGCTAGGAGTTCTGACTCTCTTGAATAACTTTCAGGCTTTTGTTCATAGGCAACTATACTTGTCCATACAAAGTTGTTTAGCAATGCTAGATTTGATGACATAAGATTAAAAACAGATGAAATAACATTACAAGAATGGGAAGAGGTATGACTGGAACAGACATGAAAGAGACTGGAGAGAGATGTAGGGATGGCTTGTTGGAGCTAAAGAAGCCCCTAAGACCACTGTCAAACATGCTAGAGGCAGCTGCCCTAAAGCAGCTTTAAAGGAGAGACAGGATTTCCACAATAGTTTATCAAGTGCCTTTCCTAACTTCCCTGCTAAAGCTGGGGGGCAGGGGGGGAGGGGAAGAAAGATAGATAAGGAAAAATGACTAATATAAATATATATTAGTCATTTATTAGTTATATATATAATATATTATATAATATATATTATTAGTAATAATATATATAGCATTATATAAAGTATTAAAAATATTATAGCATAAGTAGATTAGTAGAACTCACAGTTAAATAAATTGGCAAAAGTGTAGAATCTGGGAAAGCTGAGATGGCTCAGCAGGTTAAGTACTTGCTTTGCAGCCCCAGAGACTGAGGATTGAATCCTGGCTCCAGTTCATGTGGACCCATATGCTGAACTGGGGTGTGCTTCCTATGTGGGAGGCCCCAAATTCACTTCTTGCCCCCCAGTTTGGCTCCTAGTTCAAGGGGGTATGCCTCCCACATGGGAGGCCCCAGCCCAGTTCCTGCCCTGTGCAACCCCCACCCACCTGTGTGGAATGAAACCATGTTGAAAACTGATGACATACAACAATGGAGACTGCTCTGGGCCCTCCTTCTTCTCTCTGTCTCGCTCTCTTTCTGTCAAAAACAATAAAATAAATCTTTTTTTAAAAGTACAGAATCTTTTCAAAATCAGCTATTTTAATTTATATAACTAATGGGGTAAAAAATAAAGGCCAGGAGGCAGTCTAGTGCCTTTCTCCTGTAAGGGATTCCAAATTCAGGTGTCTGTTCAAAATGACAGCATAGGAAGATCCTGAACACACCCCCTTCTCATGGACACATTGAATCGACAGTTACATATGGAACAATTTCCTGGGGGTGGGCAAGGAACCTACCTAAGAGACTCCAACACTTTGGGAAAACAAGCAAAAACTCACATTGAGAAGGTAGAAAAAGCTGAGACACAATCTTGCTGTAAACCCCACTCCTGGGCACTGTGATCAATTATCAGGAGAGATTTCAAGACTCTAGGCTTCTTTCTGAGGAGCAAATGGTTTTGAACCCCAGTGGGCACCCCAACTTTTAAGACTTACATCTGAGAGACAAACCCCCAAAACATCTAGTTATGAAAACCCATGGGGTTTGTGTTCACAAGATCCATAGGCGATAGTGACCTGCAAAATAGCTCTTAAAGGGTTTGTGCAGGTGGACTCACCTCTCCCAGCACCTTGTACAAAGACAGCTGACCGAAAAGCACCCAGACTTTCTATGAATGGGGCTCTTTGATTATCTTAAAGCCTCAGCCCGAGGGGCAGGCATCTAATTTAACACACATTGTATGGAAATACTCTCTGGAGCTGGTGGGCACCATCTCTGCACTCTCCCTCTGCCTCTCTTCAGCTTGCCGGTATTGTCCGGAAAGGGATCTACAGATGACAAATAAATGTATGAAACATCACCATTTGTCACTCAACAGCACTTGTCCTCAGAGAATTTCAAAATAAAAGAACAATGTTTTACATCATTACATGCAAACTAAAATGGCTACAATCCAAGGATTTGGCAACACTAATTGCTAACAAGAATACAGAACAAGAGGAATTCATTTATCGCTGGAGGGAAGGCAAAATGGCTAGTTGCTTGGAAGATGGTTTATAGGTTCTTACAAATCTAAACATAGTTTTGCCATATGTTGCTAAGTATTTACCCAATATAAATATTTATCTCTACACAAAAATCTATAAAAATATATTTATAGAACAGCTTTAATCATAATCCCAGAAATTGAAAGCATTCAACCTGTTCTTCAGTAGGTAAATGGATAAACAAAATATAGTGTATCCATTAAATCAAATATCCAGCAGTAAAAGTAATTGAGTTACCAAGCCACAAAAAAAAACGTGAATATATCTTACATATTTCTAAGTGAAACAAATCAGTCTAAAAGCTGCATGCCATATGATTTCAATTAAATGATATTCTGTAAAAGAAAAACTATGGAGATGGTAAAAGGAATATGCTTGTAAGAATTCAGAGAAAGAGGGTGAATGTATAAAATAAAGGGTATGTTTAGGGAGGCTTAACTGTTTTATATAATACTATAATGGTGAATACATGATACTAGGTGTTTGTCAAAACTCACAGAAGTTTATAGCACAAAAAGTAATAAAGTATTTAAATTCTGAAAAGGTATTCAGGATTTTGGAAGATCCCAAAGTATAAAGCAGAATGTAAACAATCTAAGTGTATTACAAATATATGAGACAATATAACTTAAGAGAATAGGGGGTGGTAGCAAAAAGGTAGTGACCTAAGTAATTTTGAAAATGAATTAAATATGTAAGACTAAAGGCAAAACAAACTGTGTGCAAGTAATACTGCACTCCAGTTGATAAAGTGTGTTCTATGAGCTTATGAGTTAATGATTCTGATATAACTCTATATGTTCACTGAAATTAAATAATTAATCACATGAATGGCAGATTGTGGGATCCAGATTTCTCATTGTTGGAGTGGGAGTTTGGACATAAGCAGGTGGAGAAGGACAGAATGAATTAGAGATATCAATACAAACTTATGTTTGTTTTAACACAGACCAATGTGGTTACATATAGAAATACTTATAGACATGTGTGCATACATGGATTAGTATATGCACATACATTTTCTTGCTCTGTCAGTCTAGAGAACCTAAAAACAATGATATTCATTAATCCTGAACATACTTAGTGCGTAGTTCTTGGTTTCTAATATCATTCTCAATAAAACAAACTAGGGTTCCTTGAAGAAACAGTTAATTCTTGGACCAAGAAAGGTAATATAGAAGATGTGTCTAGAACATGTTCTAGTGCCAGAAAGTAAGAAACAGATAAAAAAAAACACACCAATATCCACTGTGATAAGGTATGTAAAAATGACACAGGGGTCAACCGAAAGAGGTTTCTATGGCAAACAGTAAGAAAAAAAAAAAAAAAAGAAAAGAAAGCAATAAAATAAATTCTGTAATATAGAATTACACACTAAAGTATAAAACAATTATTCATTAGTCCACAATTATCTAAATAAATGATGAATCAATAAGTATGTGAGAGAAAAGAAACAAATCTCATGTGCAGATGAATTCAAACAATTTATGTCAATACTCTGCCTTCAAGCAATGGACTCATAACTGCAATTCTTAGGTTGTGCATAGTAACTTGTTTCTTTCTTGCTGTCTTTCTTTTTTTAAGATTTATTTTATTGTTTTTGACAGAGAGAGAGAGACAGAGACAGAGAGCACATGGGTTCACACAGGCCAGGGCTAGAATTCGATCTTCAGACCCTGGGGCTGCAAAGCAAGCACTTAAACCACTGAGCCATCCTGGCTTCCCCTAGTAACTTGTTTCTAAAGAGTACAGTATAAAAAGGCAGGGGAAGAGAAGCAATTTTACAGTAGAGAAACCTGAAAAACATTTCAGCTTCTCAACAGTGATAAGCCATATTTATATGAACTTCTGATATAATTGAATTAAAATAGCACTTTATGTCTATGGTTTCCTTCCCTAAAACTGTAACCCTGGTCTGTCCAATCATGAGGAAAACATCAGACAATTCCAAATCGAGGAACATCCTACAAAATACCTGACCAGAATTCCTCAAACTATTCAAGGTCATCAAAATCAAGGAATGTCATAGAAACTGTGACAGCCAAGAGGGACCTAAGAATACATAACTACTAAAAATACTAGGTATCTCGGATCAGATTGTAAAACAGAAAACAGCATTAGGTAAAAACAACAAAAAGAAAGCATAGAATTTAGTTAGTAATAATGATATCAATATTAACTCATTAGTTGTAACAAATATACCATATAAATAAAAAATGTTAATAATAGAGAAACTGGGTGTAGGATATATGGAAACACTCTGTATTATCTTCAAATTTTTCCTGTAAATGTATGACAGTTATAAAATAGTTTATTTTTTAAAGTAATACAAAAATTGACTATTATATAACACTAAAATTTGAGACTGTTGGGGGATCAGTAATGATACTGAGATCTTCCAAAACAACAACAAGAAGTTAAGTCCTTTAGAAATAAAATACAGAAGCAGACTGGCACTGGGTTTCTCTGGCTGCAACATTAGAAATTGTAAGTCATGAAACAATGCTCTCACAAATCCTAAAGAAAAGGATTCTCAAAATAGAATGCCGTAAATAATCACACTATCCGTTATTCATAAGCATAGAATGAGTATTTTTTTAGACATACAGGATCTCAAAAGGTCATTTCCCCTGATTCTTTTGTTGGGAATCATGATGGCTGCATCAAAACCAGGAAGAAACTGGAAGACACTGAGTGAAGTGGAAGGCACTGGCTCTAGGACACAAGGGTTCTGACCCATGAGAGAGACGAAGGAAATTCCAGGATGACATTTGTACAGCAGATCCGAAGATCATCTATCCTAGACCAGGGGTCTCCAAACTACAGCCAGATGCAGCCCACGAGGCCCTCTCATCTGGCCCGTGGAGACCTTTTTATCTACGAAAAAAAATTACGGAAATTTACGTGTATCCTGCTAAGATCAGCCGTTTACTTTTTCTACTTCTGTTCACAGTCGATGAGATAATATAACGCCATCTAGTGGCAGAGTTTTTAAGTGGTTTGCTGCTTGTTCAAGACTTGATTATTTTGATCACAGTTTGCCAGTTGCAGTTGACTGCTGCGATGGGGAGGTGTTGGTGTCAGTTAGCATCTAATTGCGAAACATGTTGCACTCTATTTTATTTAGTGATAATTTCCTTCGCGTAATTACTTACCAGTGTGTATAAAGTATAGGGAATGTCGTTAGTTTAACAAGAATTTTCCGAATATTCTGAAGAGGAAACATTAAAAGCAACAATCTCTCTACCATAAGTGGATATATTTGCAGACTATATTCAGGTAAGTTTAACTTAAGAAATCATAAGAATTTTTAAAAATTGTTTTGGGTCATTTGCAGCTATAATTGTGATGAAATTAGTTCACATAATCAGGTTTTTTGAGCATTATTGTGTGCAAGATACTTTCAGTTTTACTATTTATTTATGTTGATGTCATTTTATTTTAGTGCCCAACGATGGCCGAGAAGAGGAAAAGAAAAATAGACGATGAGTGTCAGCAATTTCAAGAAGAATGGAGTTTGAAATACTTCTTCATCAAATCCGGTGAGAAAGCATTGTGTGTGATTTGCAAAGAAACCGTGGCTGTGGTGAAAGAATACAACCTGCGCCGTCATCATCAAAGCAAACATCAGGAGAAATATGCACAGTTGGAGGGTAAAGTCCGTGTCGAAAAATTTTCTAAATTACAAAATCAACTCACATCTCAGACGACATTGTTCAATAAATCCTCAAATGAAAATGAATCCTTAACTGAGGCCAGGTATAAAGTTGCCTACGTCCTGGCTAAAAGTGGCAAACCATTTACAGATGGTGAAGTAGTGAAGGAATGTTTGTTGGAGGTGGCTGAGGAACTTTGCCCAGAAAAGTAGAAACAATTTAAAAATGTAGCTTTGGGTGCAAATACTATTGCCCACTGTGTTGCAGACATGGGTGAAAACATTGTGACTCAAATAGCAAAAAATGCAAGCAAGTTTCGCCACTTTTCAATTGCAATGGATGAATCAATGGACAGCTGTTCCACCTCTCAACTGCTTGTGTTCATTAGAGGTGTAGATGAAGACATGAACATAACACAAGAGCTGGCTTCCCTACATAGCATGTATGGCACTGTTGCTGGAGAGGATATATTCAATGAATTGAGAAAAACATTTGCTGATTATAACTTGGACTGGACTAACCTCAGTTGCCTGACTGT
>PVKE010025302.1:0-23160 GCA_004027555.1 Craseonycteris thonglongyai | reverse complement strand
GTTTTGCATGTTTTTACTTTACTTGTTTTTTCACCATTATTGATTCTTTTTTTTTTATGTACCCCTGAAGAGCCCAGCATGTACCCCCATGCTGTTTCAGAACAGATGGTCTAGAGGGCACATACAAAAGTGAGAATTCATATGTTAAAGTCTTAACATTTAGGCCTTCTGAATGTAACTACGTATTTGGAGGTAAGGCCTTTAAATTAAAACAGTATTTTTTTAGAGTGGGCCTGACTCCAACATGACTTGTGTTTTATAAAAAGAAAAAATTAGTACACACACATAGAAAAGGAAGAAATTAAGAAGACACGGGAAAAACAACCATTTACAAGCCAAAAAGGAAAGCTTCATAAGAAACCAAACCAGCCAACACCTTGATCTTAGAATTTTGGACTCCAGAACTGTGAGAAAATATATCTCTGTTGTATAAACCCCTCATTGTGCAGTATTTTGGGTTGCCCTAGAAAACAAATACATCTCCCTCCTCCATCTTTTTTTTTGTGTGTTTCTTTTTTTGTAATGTCTTTTATTTAGATCTTGAAACTTGCATTATCTTTTTTCTCTAATTATATTTTTTACTGTATCTACTTTATGAGATTTATGTGCCTCAATAGTCTAATATTTACATTGAAATTTTTACTTATGCTACCACATATTTATTTTTCAGGATTTTTTTTCTTCTCTGTTTATTTTATTCTGTTCTTATTTCATTAATATTAAGTTTTGTTTTGTTTTGTTTTTTGTGGTAATGAATATATAGATTATAGGTTAGAAAAGCTTTTTCTTGCTTTATTGCTTATCTCTCACTTTTGGTTTTCTAATTTTGCATATTAGTCTCTGTTTTTCTTTTTGAAAAAAATTCCCAATTATCAGGTGATCTTTGTTTTCCTGTGTATTTTAACAGTAATGCACTGTAAAATAAATAGATTCATTTATCAACAAATGGGTTTTACTCTTGTGTGTGATCAGGTAGTGGTTAAGCCATTTAGGGGAGATAAATAAATGTTGTTTTCTTTTGGTATTCTCATTTCATACTACAATAAATCTAGAATAATTGCACTATATAAAATAATGACAAAGAACATTGACTCTGGAGTTTGTCAATCTGGGATTGAGTCTTGGCTACACTGAAATGGATTTTTTCCCCCTTTAGCAGCCTAAGAATCTTTATCTATAAAATGAGGTTGTGGGGAAGGTCAAATCAGAAAGTGTATGAAATGCTTTTAGACTGTCAAATGCTATAGTATTGTTCTTATTACCAAAATGTAACAGTATCTTATCAAATAATGCTTTGATTAATATTGAAAACTAGAGCAGATTAAAAGTTTTTTTTAAATAACACATACAAATCTATTGTGGAAAAAATCAGAACTTATTTTGCTTCTGTGGCCACAGGGTTGGAACTTACTGGAGAATAGGCATATGAGAGCTTTACAAGAGTGATAATAATGTTCTGTATCTTGAGAGGGATGGGATTTATGTTTATGTATTTGCCAGAACTCAATGGATATACATGGGTTGGATCCAGCTATGCAATATGAAAAATAAAGGCATTTATGGCAGAATTTTTTTCTGGACAGCCCTCATATATTTAGTAGTTATGCATTTCATTGTTTATGAATTTTACCTCAAAGGAAGAAAAAACAAAAATGACTACTATACTCTAGTTAGTGAAATACATGCTAAAATGCTTAGGAATGAAATGAAATGATGTCTGCAACTTAAATGCATCAAAAAAAAATAAGTTGGATTTGTGGATAAAGAATGGATAGATGAATAGAGAGCTAGTGAAGCAAATATAATGAAGTGTTTATTGGCAAATCTAGGTTGTATGTATCTGAGTATTCAATATAAATTCTTTCAATATATCTGTATTTTGAAAATGTTCATGTTTAATGTTAGGGAAAAAAAAAAGACAAATAAACAAAAATGAAGGCATAATCTCTCATAGAAGATCACCAGATCTTCCTTAAGAGATAATGTATTAACCTAACTGTCTACATTTGTAAAATACACAAAACTTAACCACAGTCCTTAAGTCTCCATCTAAAAAGCATAACCCAGAAAGGAGAAATATTAAAAGTGCAAAAGTAAACAAAATTAAAAGCAAAATGAATCAAGTTTTTTAAATTTCCAAATAAAGTATCAACCTAATAGTGAAGGACAAGATATGACACGTCGTTAAATGCAATGACAACTAGAGAAAGGTTATACGTTAGACAGTTAGAACATTATATTTAAATAATACATTATTTTTACTTCCAACTAAAAATAAAAAACTTCTTTTTATACAGAGTAGCAAAAATTATATCAAATGGAAGACCTGATAGAAATAGTAAAAGAGGAATTAATGGGAAAAAAAGAAAGAAAATAATTTTAAAAAGGAACTGCATAGAATTTCTCAAATGATGTATAATTTTTATTTTACAAATGTTTCTCCAAGTTATAAAAAGCAGAGTTTCTTACCTAGTTTCTTTTATCAAGAATAAATGTGGGTTTGCTCCCAGTCTTGACCAGAGCAAAACAAAAGGAAAACATTAGCATTAGCATATTTTTAGAATAGATACATAGAGCTGAAGTAAAACCTTAGGAATTAGTATAAAACATTTTAAATAAAGTTTTGAAAAATATTTTAGAAAATAGAAATTAGTCTACAACCTGCTAAAACGTTTACTCAGAAAGTAACATAGGAAAAAAAATGTGTCAACTTATTTGAAAAAACTATAGGTAAAATTAGGCTCTACCTTCCACTGAGCAGGCAAAGATGCTTTAGATAATATGCTTATCTACTGCAACAAAAATATAAGCTTTTGGACGTAAATGGGCAAGAAAGTTCACTTATACTTAAGAGACCCTGCTCACCTCTTGCCTTGCTGAACAAGTAAGCCCTTAATTCTGACAGCTGTTTAGGAGTGGCTGCTCTTGGTTTGGACTAAATGGCCTGGTTTGGACTAAATGGCCTGGTTTGGAAAAGTAAACCCAACAATAGGGTTTCTTTGAAAAATTTGGGTAATTAAGAAAATGAGGAAGCGTCAAGAGCAGAGATCAAAGCATATACCAAGGTTTACTCTAAAAGAAACTGTGTTCCTGTGGCATTTATTCAATTTTAAATCAGAGTCCAGAGCAATAAAGAGAAGCCCTCCTCTTGGAGAAAGAAACTTGGTTTCCTGATGATTGCTACCTTTGGGATTTTCATGAATTCTTGCTCTATGTGATTCCTGCCCTTGGCTTTCTATGAGCTATTGTTTGCATTTTAATAATCCTGCTCCCACATTTCTTCTTTACTAAGTGCTCTATTATTTACATGGCTGTAATGTGCTTCTTTTACTTGAAACCCGAGAGACCCCCAACTAAATAGGATAAATAAAAACGTAAATAATCATTATATACTTGAAGTGCTGGATACATAAGGGCAGATTAATTATTTGCTAAATAAATTATAAACACAAACATATGTAATTGATTAAAATTCCAAGTGGAAAGAATTCATCATTTCAGACATGTTTTTAAAACAATAAAATTATGGAGAATGACTAACTTTGATTCAGATCTTACTCGGTAATAAATTATAACTGGGTAAAATATAAACATTTTGAAAGTTTGTTAGTTCTGCATTTATGAAACGACTCAAAGCTTTAGTCTCTACATCTTAATGTTACTTGCTGTTATGTGATGTAGTATGGTAGTTTTAATTTATACAAAATAAGTATTTGGTGACATAACTTCTCTGAGGGCTGATATACATGATAGTAAATGAAATAAAAATAAAAGTCTAACTTTTTCATTTTGCTACTTCTGTGTATAGAACACCACCATGTATGTAAAAATTCTACACACTAGATTTTAAAATACAAAGTTAACCTCCTATATATATATTTTCAAAATTCCTTTTCATTAGAGACTGAATATGTTATTATGTAAGAAATAATAGGTGTGCTATTTATAAAAATCAACATATTATTTGTGAAAACTGCAGTAGAGACTTGTTTGAATATAATCACTTTCTATTTATTTATTCCCTAAATACAGGAAGTATGTATTCAGTTTTCAAGTACAAAACACTGTGATAGGCATCAAAGGGAACTACAGAAATGAAAAATAGGTGAACTACTACTAATATAAAACAGGACAAAGTTAATTGTCATTGAAAACAAGTAAAGTTCTTAGATGCTATATAAAGGAAGAGGATATGCTTTTTGAGTTGAATATTAAGGAATGAAATGGATTATGTTCAGCCAAGTGATGTTAATTGACCAGGGTTCTAATGTAATTTAGGCATAATTAATTTTGTCATTTTTATTATTTGTTTTTAGAAAAGGAATTACAGGTTGCTACTCAGTGGCAGACTTTGGAGGAGGCAAATAAAATGAATTTTAAACAGTCAATGATTAGTAACATTGAGGAGAAAACAAAATAAATACAACTCTGATTTCAGCCTAGAATTGGAGGTAAGTAAATTTGGAAATAACAAATGCCAGACTTGACATTTTTTTGCCAAATCTTAGTGTTTCTGTTTAATTCACACCCCTAAGTGATTCTGAATGATATGATAGCTAGTGCATACTGATAGCCAATTGACTAGGTGTGAACATGTTGAGAGAATAGCACGTCAGGAGAGAGGAATGATAAAAGCAGATGCAGAGTACAGTCTTTGGAGCAGAAAATCTGTTTTTCCTCCAGTAGTACATAGTGAACAGACTCCACCCCAGCTTGGGAGGCCTCATAGGCTAAGCTCAGTCCTCTGGGAGCTGAATATAAAATTCATTTTTTTCTGTATCAAGTGCCTAAAAAATTAAGAATCTGAATCATCACCAGTCTTGGGCCTTGTTGTACCCAGTTGTCACCCTGTGTTTCCCAAGCATGGTCCCCTTACTAAGGGCAAGGCACCAGATGACTGTAAGGACTCTGTGATATCTGAGAAAGACAGTCATTTACTTTGTAATTAGCTTTCAAACCTATTGGACTACATCACAAAATAATTCTGATTTTGATTATCTCGATTTTTAAATATTCTTTAACACTTACTCTTCTAAAAGAGGGTGTTAAGTTCTCAGGCTCAGGGCAGTCATAGTGAGAGTATTCATATAGTATTTATTTTCATTCTGTGTTCATTATATTTATGGCAGGTGATAGGAATATAGGAAATATAAATATTTCCTACTTATAATATAATATACAATTTCCTTTCTAAGACAAGAAATTTAAATTAATTTCTAATTTATATAATTTTAAATTAGTTAATTTCTAAAACAATAAAATTAATAGAGGTGGCAAATAGATATGACAAAAGCAGAGCTGTTACACAAATCAGTAAAGTGTTGAGACGTTGCTCCAAGCTGAGGAAGCATATGAGAGAGTGTGCTATAGATTTAATAGAACTCAGGCAGCTGGAAGTCTCACAACAGGAGTGATGGCCCCTTACCTCCATATACCTTCAATTCAGTTAATAAAAAGCGTCTTCTCAAGTTGGTGTTAGGCAACCAACCATGTTCGTGATAGATGGCTTTAGGAAGGCAAAGCCAGCTGTTGCTTTAATCCTGTTTACTATTAAAGCAGTGAGAGAGATGTTTGCTTTCTCTTTTATTTGTGCTAACATCATAATAAAATATGACCTGTTCTGTTTGTCTTTGTATGCTAGGTCAGTTGCATCTTTGCTACAAAGTTGTTCGAGCTGGTAATGAAGAGAGGGGCAAATCCAACTTAGATATGCAGATTTTGTTTTTATCTGGATTTTGGTTTTTATTTTTGCTGTGTTTAATCAGGAATGAATATAAAGGACCATAAAGAGCCTTTTATAAAATTGAAAAAAAAATTATCTTTATAAAAAAGTTTGCTTTTTAAGAAATTATATTTCTTTATATAATATAATTCAAATTATACTTTCAATATTAATTAGCAATAGATGCTCTCTATAAATACTATGTACATAAATAAAACATATGTGTGAATAAGAAAGAAATTAACTGCAGGATATGCTATGTTTTATAATAAAATGCTTATTTAGTAATGAACTCTTTTTATTATTATTATTTTTGACAGAGTCAGAGAGAGAAACAGAGACAGAGAAACAGAGAGAAGGGATTAGGCCCAGAGTAGTCTCCATAGCTGTACATCATCAGTTTTTTTTTGAAAGACTGACTACAATTCTATCTATAATCTTTACACTATTTATTGTAATACAACTAACAGTCTCAAAACACCTCTACTACTCCAACCCCAAAGCAATGACAGTTAAAACACTAAAGCATTCCATCCCCTGAGAAACAAAATGAAAGAAAATGTATTCTCCTCTTTCATTACCCCTACAATAATAGGCCTTCCTATTGTTATTTTAATTGTCATATTCCCCAGTGTGCTATTCCCCACAACCAGTTGACTAATCAACAATTGACTATTACCAATCCAACAATGACTGTTTCACCTAACATCGAAACAAATAATATCTATGCTTAATAGCAAGAGCCAAACCTGGACACTCATACTAATATCCCTAATTATATTTATTGGCTCAATTAACCTGATAGGCCTACTACCCCATTCATTCACACCCACCACACCGTTACCGGTATCTATGAATTTAGGAATAGCCATCCTCCTGTGAGCAGGAACCATAGTCTCAGGATTCCGTCACAAAACAAAAGCCTCTCTCGCCTACCTCCTACCACAAGGAACCCCCCTGCCCTTAATCCCTATGCTAGTAATTATCAAAACTACTAGCCTATTTATTCAACCAATGGCCCTATTAAGTCAAATCTTTTATCTGCCAGAAGGCGTATCATCTCCAACCTCGTGTTCCTTAATGACCAACTCATGTGAAACCAGCGACCCTCAAGGGCCTTGTGAGATGTATCCTTCTTCTTGGCCCGGACCGTGGTTGGAATGGATTAACAGAGTGGAAAGCTGTGGCTGTCTCTGATGTGTAATGTATTGCTAGGAAAAGTCCAGTTAGGATTTGTACCACTAGGCATACTCCTAAGAGGGAGCTGAAGTTTCATCAAGAGGAGATACTGGATGGGGCAAGTAGGTCGACAAATGCATCGTTGAGAATTTTGAATAGGGGGTGGGATTTTCAAAGGTGGGTCATTATTGTTCCTATAGTTGAAGTACAATGGTGGTTTTTCATGTCATTGTTCATGGGTAAGTTCCATGTAGGAATAATGATAACATATGTTGTGTTTACATTGAGTGTCGTTTTTAATTTTGTGGGATTTTCTTCAAAGCTGTCTCCTATTTATGGGGGACTTGGGTTGATTGTAAGTGGTGGGTTTGGGTGTGGGATTGTAATAAGTCTTGATGGGTCTTTTTTGGTTTGATAGTGTTTTTGATTTATTTGGGTGGAATGTTTGTTGTCTTTGGTTATTTGACTGTGATAGCTACGGAGCAGTACCCTGAGGTATGGGTTTCTAATAAAGTTGTATTGGGGCTTTTCTTTCTGGGATAGTTATAGAGGGTGCCTTTATTTTATGTGTATTAAAGGGTGATGAGGTTGGATTTTTATTTGAGTTTAATGGAATAGTAGGGGATCGGGTTGCTTATGATACAGGTGATTCTGAAATATTTAGTAAGGAGGCTATAGGAATTGCTGCTTTATATAGCTATGGGACTTAATTGGTGGTTGTTGCTGAGTGATCTTTGCTTATTGGCATGGTTGTTTTATGGAGATTATTTATGGAAATTAAGTATAGTTAGACTTAATGTTAGAGTGATGAGGAAGGACAAAATGGATAGTTTAATTTGGCCCTTTTGGGTAGAGACTATTGTTGAGGCTTTTGCTTGGAACAGGGAGATGGATTTGGGGAGTGCCCCCAGTTCAATTCTCACCGGGGCAAGACCCCGGCCCAGTTCCTGTCCTGTGCAGCTTCGCCTACCTGTGGAATGAAACTATGTGAAAAAACCAATGATGTGCAACTATTGAGACTGTTCTGGGCCCTCCCCCTTCTCTCTGTCTCTGTCTCTGTATTTCTCTCTCTTTCTCTGTCAAAAACAATGAAAATAAATCTTAAAAAAAAAAGAAAAGTTGAAGAAAGCCATATTGCTATATATGGTGGCATGAGTTAGCAGTTCTTGCATACTTTCTTGGTAAATAAGAAATTTTAGCTTCTATTATTAGATTCACATTCACAATTTAATGTTTTAGTTAAATTATTTTTACAGTATGGGGTTCCTAGAATAATTTTCAGGTTGATTGATAGAAGTAGGAGTGGAAGCAGGTGTATGGATATGAGTGTTTTCTCATGTAAAAGATGGTTTAATAATATGTTGTGTAATATGGGGTATTTGTTTGCCTCGTTGTGTTGTAATAAGTATGTACAGGGAGTACAGTGCTATAATTACAATATTAATTCCTAGGAGGATGATTGAAATAGGGGACCATGCACATGTTGATATCACTACAAAAAGTTCACCAATTAAGTTGATGGAAGAGGGCAGAGCTAAGTTAGTAAGGCTTGCTAGTAGTCATCAGGCTATTAGCATGGGTAGAATGGTTTGTAGGCCTCAAACTAGGATTATAGTTCAGTGGGGTTGTGGATGTGTTCATAGTTAGAGTTTGCTAGGCAGAAATGTATAGAGGATGTAAGGCTATGAATAACTATTAAGGCGGTTGTTCCTATGAAGCTTCAGGGTGTTTGGATGAGGACAGCTACAATTACTAGTGCTATATGATTGACAGAGGAATATGTGATGACTGGTTTTAGGTCTGTCTGGCATAAGCAGATAGAGCTAGTTATGATTATTCTTCAAAAGGAAAGCATTGGGAAGGGATATGCTATGGAGCCTGTTAGGGGGTTAAGTATAACTGTGATTTGTAATATGCCGTAACCTCCTAGTTTAAGAAGGACAGCTGCTAAGACAATGGAGCCAGCAATGGGGGCTTCTACATGTGCTCTTGATAATCACAGATGTAAGCTGTATAGAGGCATTTTTACTATAAATGTTATTATGCATGCTAGTCATAGGAAGATGTTGCTTCATATAGTTGGTAGGAGTTTTATTCAATAGGTGATCAGTAGAAAGTTTACGTAGGTATCCTGTTAGGTTTTGGGAATAGACTAGAGCTACTAAGAGGGGAAAGGACTCTGTTAGTGTGTAGAATAGGAAGTAAAGTCCTGCGTTCAGGCATTCTGTTTGGTTTCCTCGAGTGATAATAATCAGGGTGGGTAGGAGTGTTGCTTCAAATAAGATATAGAACATGATTAGTTCTGTGACTGTGAATGTTATGATTAGAACTATTTGAACTAGGCTTAGTACAGAGATGTATAGTTTTTTGGGGTCAGTGATTCTTTAGCTAGGTGGTGTTGGCAGGCAATTAGTATGAGGGGTAAGAGTCATATTGTTAATATTAATAAAGGGGCATGTAGTGAATCTGAGAAGAACATAGGAGAGACAGAGAAAAGGGGTTGGGCCCAGAGCAGCCTCCATAGCTGTATATCATCAGTTTTGTTTTGTTTTGTTTTTTTCAATGTGGTTTTGTTCCACACAGGTGGGCGGGGGCCATGCAGGGCAAGAACCGGGCTGGGGGCCTCCTGCATGGGAAGAACGCCCCCTTGAGCCAGGGGCCAAGCCAGGGAGAAAGAACTGAACTAGTGGGCCTCCCTCATGGGAAACACACCTCAATCCAGCATATGGGTCCACACAGGCCAAGGCCATGGTTCGATCCTCAGTCTCTGGAGCTGCAAAGTGGGTGCTTAACCCACTGAGCCATCCCGGCTTCCCCAATTAGATAATTTTTAATGAAACATTTTTAACCATTATGTAGTTTGGAAACAGATTCATGATTGTGTTATACTCAGTTTATTAGACCAAATTAAATAAAACTCAAGAAATCAGATCAGGCAAACAACATCAATATAGTCATTAGTTTGGTAACTATTATAATTATATTGGCCTGAAAATAAGTAACACTGTATTAACAATTTTTGAATATTGCTTTTCTGAACACATGTATGGATCTTGAACTATTTGTTAACAAAGACAGAGTATGAATCTATCATTTTCATTAGATTACCTTAGTTTTAAACAAGCACATTAGAAGCCCAATCAATACTAGTCTCAGTATTTACCACCTACTTCCTTCTATTAGGGGTTATTTCAATTGATTAGTCCAAATACTCAGAATCATCTTCTCCTTTGGAGTTCATTCTAAACCTATTCAGCAACCAATCTGTCTTTTGATCATTTGCTCTTATGTAGTTCAGCCCATTTGTTTTTGTAACCTCCTCTTTGCATAAACTCAATTAGTTTGAACACTTACTGGAATGACTTGGTGTGCTCATGGAGTGCATTTCCTTGAAACTCTTAACGTTCTCTGCTTCAATAGAATTGATGGTGCCCATGTGTTTTATTTTTTGGCTTTTGTTTTCCCTCAGAGTTCATAACATCCCTTCCCCCACCTTGCCCAGGAGCACTCCAGATTACCAGCATTGTCCTAGAATGTTCAGCAAGCTCTTCCTGGAGGTTGGCGGTTTTGTTTCGCAAGCATTATTGTAGCTTTCATTTAGACATTAAATACTTCACAGTTTTCTAATTTAGTTTGTTTCTTTTGAAATGTTTACAGGAGCCGAGCTCCCAAAAATAAAGAGAAAATTTAATGTCTTTCTTTTGCGGTGGTCTGCCCTCTGCTGGCAGCTCCATTTAAAGCAAATGAAGATTATTTTAAAATAAATACTATTAAACACTGAAAAGAATTTAAGAAACACTTCTCAAATTTAAACACTTTTGACCAATCAAGCATACCTTTGAGTACTACAGAAATCCTTGGACGGTATATTTAGAAACTCGTTTTTACAAATTCAAAGCCTCTGCTTTAGGCTTTGGCTTCATGACTAAGCCCAGTTATAAGAGGGACGTCTAAATAATCACAATTTACATGTATGGTTACATTAACGTAATTATGAAAACAAAATACTTAAAAATTCTCCTGGAGGACTTGTGGACACTTAGAAGTAGATCCGTAGACCTCATTTTGAAAAATACTGACCAGCATCTTCACTCATTTATAGGTGAAAAAACTAAATCCCCAAAGATAAGAGGGCCTCGTCCAGAGTCACCAAAGCCCTATAGGCAGAAGCCTTGGTAAAAAAAAATTGTGTGTGTGTGTGTGTGTGTGTGTGTGTAACAGTTTGTTTCCACCTGGTTTACCTTTCAACTTTAAAACAACATACTTTCGAGTATTTGAAGTTTATGGCACATTAAAACCCGAGACACAACTAGGAAAAATGGCATTGCAATGACAATGTTTCTGTTTATTCTTTTTTTTTTTTTGATACATTACATTTGAGAATTCACTCACCCATTCAAACATGGAAAGCTAAAAATCAATTGTCCCAAAGAAAATGCAACAAAGACAAACCCTTCAATTTATGTAAAAATTGTGTGTGGTGTAAAAGATAAGATGAAAGATATAAAATGAATAATAAAAAAACCCTACAAGTATGAGATTGATTAATAATACCATACTTTAGAGGTTACCTGTTTAAACACTCAAAAAAAAATTTTTTTTTAAGTTTAAAAGCTAAGATTTTATTATCATATACATTTCCTTCATGATTATTTATTTTCCATTGTTTTTTGACAGAATGAGAGACAGGGAGAGGCAGAGAGAAGGGGGAGGGCCCAGAGCCGTCGCCATAGTTGACAGCATTAGTTTTCCATATAGTTTCACTCCACAGGTCGGTGCGGGGCTGCACAGGGTGGTAATTGGGCCGGGAGCCTCCTGCATAGGCCACAGCAAGAACTGAACTGGGGGCACACCCCAGTTCAGCATATGGGTCTGCATGGGCCGGGTAAACACTCAAAATTTAAGAACTTATAATACAACATTAATGTGTCCCTATTATTTACCAAACTATGACAGGAGATAGTTATGGCTGCACACCTTTTACAACCTACAAATATTGTTATTTAACCTTTAGGCAAATCAAGGTATGAGGATAGCATCATCCATGGAGTCCCCATCTTGCTTGCTGTATCTCCATCAGAGCAATTTCCAAGGACAGCGAACTATAGCATTAGTCTTGTGCCTCTTCCTACTTCAGATAATAGAAACCCAATTTATTTTGTAAAGAAGCGGAAAAGAAATGCTTCCGAAGTCTATTCATCGGACATGGAATGAACGCAACAAAGCCCTCAGTCAAATTGTTTCATATAGCATTTTCGACAATATCTTCAGAGACTCAATTTCCATAAAGTTCATGAAAACATTAAAATTTTTGAAATATATACCATACTTGTATATAGTTTACATAGTATTTTCATTCTTAAAAGAATTTTAGGAACTAAAGGAAATATTTTCCTTCAACGTTGTTGGGTTTGAAGCATTTATTTCTAGTTCTAAATATTTTTTATATGTTCAATCAAAGCAGGTTGAGACATTTCTCTAAACTACTTTGCAGGAGATATAAAAACTTGATCTTATTGCATATATATAACAAAACTATAGCTTTGTCATTTTAGCTTATGCTAGGTAACAGCTTTCCGGAGACTACAAAGGGATAGACTAAGAACAGATGAAAGGAAATAATCTTCTATCTGTAGTTTCTTTTATAATGGTGAAAAGTTACAGTTAAACTAAGTGGATCTGGTTTTATTTATTTTCTTTTTACTAAATTTTATTTTGTTTTCTCCTGACTGTGCAAGCACCTTCAGTTTCTTCACACATTGGAAAATTAATAGAACACAAAATCTAAACTCTTTTAACTGTCTTATCTCTTTTTTTTCTTCTAAGAGACAGAATAATGGTGTTGAAGTCATGAGAGTATGTTAAACTGGAGGCATACATTTTCATAGGTTGTATTTCATTATTTTCTTCTAATTTTTCTTGTGATTATTTTCAAAAGGAAACTGGAATATTAATCATAACTAATGTCCTAGTTCTTTTACCAATTATGAAAATCAGTATTTTAACAATAAGTAGATTGGTGCTCTTATATTTCTTTTCTTTTTATTGTGGCCTCACAGTTTGATTGACACTTTAAAACAGCTCTTTATATTTATTTGAATATTATTTGATTAGTTGGGAGAATAATTTCTAACAAGAATTATATTTTTTAGGGAGGTATTATATTTTTATGTGCTCATCTATCAAGAAATGATAACTATTGTGTAACAATTATGGGACTAAACCATTTAAAAACATTTTTTGGCACAAGAACAAAAAGATCACATTTGCATTAATTCTTAATAATTAAAAAATTATTCAAAAATTATTTTCACTGAAGATAAGTCAGACTTTTGAGCTACTATAAATAAGTGAGATTTAGCTACTATCTGTACATTAATCTACGTTACTTCTAATTTCAACTAGATTGAAAAGTAGAAGTCTTTTTAACAACCTACATACAAGTGAGATGTTTCATTTCAATTATTGTAGATAAAGTGATAAAGTATGAAGTGTCCAATTCACTTGACTCTGGTCTTCAATTTTAAATTATTTTATTGTTTGAAAGAAGGTGAGAGAGAGAGAGAGAGAGCGAGCAAGTGCATAAGTGAGAGCAAGGAGGGCCCTGAGCAGTCTTCAGAGTTGTACATCATTAGCTGTAAATGGTTTCATTCTACACAGGTGGATGTGGGCCTGCTCAGGGAGGGAACTGAACTGGGGAAGCGAAAACTTTCACTGCTGAGCCATCCTGTTATGGTTGCGCCACAGTTCAGCATATGAGTTTGTACAGGCCAAGGCTAGGAATCGAACCCTGGAGCTTGCAGTTGCGAGGCAAACACTCAAATGCTGAGCTATACTTGCATCTCCCCAACTTGAACTTATTGATTAAACTCTAGCCCAGGTACAATGCCTCCTATACCGTAAGTAGTCACAATGTAATCTTACTGCCAATTCTTTTGTTTGAGATTTTAAAAATACGTATGTTTAAATTTGGTATTTAATTTATAGAATAAAGATTTCAAAGTTGTAAAATTGTGATTAGGTCTCTAAATAGACATTGTGAGTCTTAACCTAGGGATAAAGGGAATGCAAGAGCATGTGGTTACTGAAATTTAAATAGCTGAAAGGCCAACGTTCGTGTCATATAACTGAACTTTCCCCACCTCCACAAGTTAGGGAGAAGGGTTTGAAAAAAAAGAAATATATTCTCTAACTTTCATGTCTTTTTCAGGCATAGAATTTTAAAGCCCAAGACAAAAGCTGCCAAATAATGATTATTGCATAGGATCAACCACTGTGGGAGAAAGAAGGGAGTTTAATCACCAGGCAGCAAGCATTCTTTTGGAAACTGCCAGGATCAGAAGAACGCAACTTCTAGCTTTAGATAAGAAGAACATTATGTTTCTTTTTGAATGACATGAGCTTATACCATAGGACAGACTCTTCCACAAGTAGTTAAAACATGTCTCTCCAGTCCTTGGAGGAGAAGTGACTACAAGCTTGCTGAGACCTGTCATTGACATAATAGTCGGGTAGGGTTCACTAAAGAGGGAGTCACCTCTTGAGGACTTATGGGAGGTCAAGCCACGCCCTTTGAGAACCTGAGCCTCAGCTTGGAAGAGTGACATCATGTCATCTTGAGACAAAATGAAGTGCATGTTTATCTAACAGAGTCAGCTATTTTGGACTTTACTTGTGAGAGAGACCTGTCCCTCACATAAACCCTTCAAATAGACTCAGTGGGTGTTCGTAGAGACACAACAGCACTTGAATGAAACAGCTAGTCTTATGCAGGCACCACATCTTCAGAGCCTTAAATGTACAAAAAAGAAAAAATCTCCTGTTACCAAGAAACTGACAAATAAGTGAGAAGCACACCCTCAGTCTTCTCTCAGAATTCTGCAAACACTTATAAAAGAAACTTGAGTTTTAAGGGATCCTAGGTTTTCCAAATAGGGTTATATTCTTATTTTTTAATGATGCCCTTAGCCTAGAGCCCAGGGAATAAGAAGAGCTGAGAATTTAAAAAATACTATTAGATATAAAAGTTCAGCCCTAACCAAGAGAAAGACGTGAATTCCAGTCTCGGGAGGACATTCCTATCTTGGTAGCACAAGATTATTTTTTAAACAATAATAATAAAAAAGAAAACTTGAAGACACATGCCAAAATATGTAAGAATTTAAATAGTACAATGTTAGTTATAAATTATGTGACACAATCAATTATACTGAGTGATTTCCTGGCATTTGGTAACAAACAACTGCCATGTTCACTTGAAATAAAATAGTTCGAGTCCACCAGCCACCAGTTTGTGGCTCTTCCCCACTGTTCCGTTAATAGGTAGCTAGGCAGATTCTCCTCAGGTTAAAATGCTCAGAATGCAGAGGAAATCTTTTGGCTGCTGGCTCCTGTGCCTCATGCCCCCTCCAGAATCTGGTGAGTTTCTAAATATCTGAGCACCTTCTTGGCGCATTGAGTATTTACACCTTCTTGGCGCATTGAGTATTTATGCAGCTCAAACATTCTCCTACTCCTCCCACAACATGTACACTTAGAGCAAAAACCAGCCTGAACCTCGTTGGTCTGTTTGAAAGGATACATGCTACCATTTGTGGTGGCTATTTTGCAGTGTCAAATGTTGTTTACGCTATTGAGGTATACTAGAAGTATGTTCTGAATGAAGGTGTTAATTGGTTTATATGGTGAACAACCAAACATAATTACCTTTTGATGGTCTACATGATATACTATTCACAATGGAACTGTGGAGCTTTGGGGCAGACCCAAAAACCTTGAGTCTTACCTGAGATTACCTGGGCAATTATTACTGTTTTATACTTACCCCTCTTCTCTCTATCACTGTCCCTAAGAAAGGGAAGAGTAGTCTCCAATATCATTAACTGACTTTGAAGGTGGCCTGTCTAGGGTTTAATGTCTAGTTCTACCACTTACTAGCCATGTGACCTTGGGAATCCACATAATCTATTTCCTCTTTTTCCTTCCTTGCAAAATACAAATTAATATTACTACATACCTCATAACATTATGAGAAAAAATACACATATACATGTGTGTGCATGCATACACACATATATTTTATTTATATACTCAATTCTATGTCTTAGAATATCTAGGATACTTAGAATATCTAGGATATTCTAAGACATATCTTGTATGGTCTGACATATTTTAAGTGCTCTATGTTGATAATATTATTACTAGGAAATTGCATTATTTAGATAATATTGGAATTCTGCCTGTGAACAAGAAATATTCCTCACTCTCTTAAGGCAATGTTACCCCTTCTGAACATTGAAATCCCATGGAGTGAGACAGGTTAACTCTATTTTTTCTCTAGCAATATGGAATAAATTTTCTGTGCTCCTTCTAAAATGTTAGAGTGCATATATGCACTAAGGGAGTAAACAATGGCACACCTAAATTCTGCTGCATAAACGGTTATTGTTTAGAAAATTTCTTTGCTTGCATTTTTGAAATAGATACAAAAACTTATGATCATTGTTTTTCAATGAATGGAGACCACAATCCCAGAGTATATTGTGAATGATGACCAAATTTCTATTTCCAACACTTATCCCACTATTTGACATTATTATTGTAACAATTCAGTCACTATTTAGAATTTTCCCATTATCGTGGCACATTTCTGAAAGAAATCTTAGGAGAAATTTCAGCAATGATATGTTTGTTAATAATTTGTTTGATTTTTCTCACTTGCAAATGGGAATATTGATGAGAAAAGGTAGATTAGCTAATGGATCTGAAATCTTCTGTTTTTAGTTACAGACTAATCAAAGAAGAATAGATAGAACTCTGGTTGTTTTCTTGAAAAGAAATGTCAAGGTGTGCAAATGAAAAATCCAATGACACTAATCTGAATACATAAAGGAACAAGATCATCTGAGACTAGTAAATTCCATGAAGCAATCAAGCATGTAGGAGTAAGTTTGACCTGTTTAAAGAGAAGAGATCGGGCACTGTGATAGGTGTAGGACAAATGAGATATAACTTTAAATAGAATGATGATGAAAGGCCTCCAAGATAAAATGATGTTTGAGAAGGTGAATATTTGGCAGGGGTGGGGGTGGGTGATTATTGAAGGCAAAGGGACCGCAAAATTCCTGAGATTAGAATTTAAGAAACATCAAAGTGGTCAAGTCATTGGAATGTAGAAAGCAAGCATAAGATGAACTGAAAGTAGAGGTAAATAGTAGCCTAGATTGTGTGTATGACATAATAGGCCAATGTAAGAACTAGCTTACAGTCATTGTGAGGATTTATTTTGCAATCTGCCAGAGATGAGAAGCCTTTGGGGGATTTTGAGCAGAAGAGTGACATGTTCCATCTTCCATTGTAAAAAGACCATCTTAGTTTTTGTGTTAATAGTAGTATCTAAGAGGACAGACTAAAGCCAGAGAGACCAATTAGGATGCTATGGGAATAATAAAATTAAAAAGCAATGGCATATCCTAGGAGTGATTAACAGTGAAGGTGCTAAGAAATGGTTGAATTCTCCAAATATTTTGAAGATACAACCAAAAGGATTTGATAAATGCACTAATATATGATAGAAAAAAAGTAATCAAGTTTGACTTTAATGTTCTATTGACCAGAGCCAACAAACAGAAGAGATTTTGAAGTTTCCATTTACTAAATTGTGATAAGCTATGAGTGGTGATTATTTCATGTAGAAAATTAAAAAAAATGAAAACTGAGAAGGCTTTATACATCCAAATGTCAAGGAGTCAGTTGGATATACCGGTATACTAATCTGGAATTGAGAAAATTCAGGATGAAGATGTGAGTTAGGGGTTTCAGCATACCGGCTTTAAGACTAGGGGCCGTCACCAGAGAAGTGAGTGCACACAGTGAAGAAGTCCAAGTTCCGAGACTGGAAAAACTCCACTGAGAAGAGGTCATAGATAATCACAGTCACTGAGACTTAGAACAAGTGGCCCAAGAAGTAGGAGGGAATCTGGAAGTACTTGATGACCTTGAGCTAAATGAATAAATTATTTCAAGGAAGAGGGAGTGGCTGACTAAGTTTAACAAGGTAGAGATCATTGTTAACCTTCACAAAAAAATATTGATGGTTCATGAGCAAAAAAAAAAAAAAAAAAAGCCTAACTGGAATAAATATGAGAGAATAGAGTGAAAGATAAGAAAATAGAGGCAGCAAATACAGAAAAATAGGGAGTAAGGTGGAGAGGAAAATGATGTCACGAAGGGTTTTTTTGTTTTCTGTTTTTTGGTGTCTGTTTTTTTATATTTGTTTGCTATTTGTTTTTTTAAATAATATGTGAAAAAGAAATGTATTTATATGTTTATGCAAATGATCTAGTAGAGAGGAAAAAATTCACGCAGGGTTGAAAAGAGAGAACTCCTCTGAGAATCCAAAAGAAGATGGGACCAAGTTCACTAACAGAGGGAAACAATAGTTACAGGGGATGGAGAATCCTTAGTTTACCTATAGTAAGAAGAGGTGAGATGGACTATGTGGGTGACGATACTTGTGCTTGGGTCAACATGGGGTGAGAAATTGTGAAGTTCACTCGAATTGCTACTGTTAGTGAAATTGAAAGCAAGGTCATTAGCTGAAATAACGGCTGGTGGAGGAGGTGGAAGAGATAGGAGTAGGGAAGTAATTACTTACTTGGTAAATAAATTAAATAAATTTTTCTTGATTGACAGGAAAATTGTAGTATGATTGGTGGGCATATGTGATTATTAAGGGCATATGTGAAACTTGATTAAAGTGGGCAATTTTATCATGCTTCTTTTTTTTCTTCTTCAACCATGTTCATCTGCACGGGTAGATGTACAGAATGGACAGAAAAATGGATTTATTCAGTTTGGGGTTGTGATGAACAAGTAGATAAGTAGAAAGACAAGGGAGTTGATGGTACACACAAGAGAGGGATAATTATCTCGACTGATCATAGAATATACTTTAGATAAGGAGAAGAAATTAAATGAGAGAAGCGATAAGGAGTGAAGTGTTGGTATAATTAATGAATTTTAAGTCCTGTATGTTTCAAATATTATTGAAATTGGGGACAAAACATGTATGAGCTAAAGTGCTTGATATTGAGATTTTAGAGTGGGCACAATTATTGGTCATGACGCATTTTCTAGGGCAGGAACCTGAGACTGTTTTATTCAAGGAGAGAACAAGATCAATGCAGGAGAACATGGCAAATAGTTGGGAGTCCAGGGTGCTTAATGGCTCACCTAAACAACTAGTGAGATTACCAATGCTGTCATGAGCTATTGACAGTGAGCTCAAAACTAAAATTTTTTGAAACATGAGGTGGAGTAACCCAGGACTCAGCAGATGACGGCAAAGAGCCTGGATTTTGGTGGCTATGGTTCATTGCAAGCTTTTCCTATAAAGAGTTAGATTATAAATATTTTAGGCTTTGTCAGCCACATATGTTCTCCTCCTCCTCTTTTTCTTTTTCTTCTCCTCCCCCCACCCCCCACAGTGCTTTAAAATGTATACACACTATTCTTAGCTTAGTGTTATACAAGAAACAGGCAACAGAAGGAATTGGGCCTGCAGGCTGTGGTTTGCTGACTCCTGAACAAGGCTGGAGGTGGAGGGACCAGTCTGTAAGGAGGAATAATTAAAGCTCAATCACCTCCAGTGCTTGTGGTATCAAGAAAAATAAGGAAAGCAGTGTCTTCAAGTGAGTACTACATTTCAGTTATTAGGAGTTTAAGAGAAGAGAAACAAAAAGTTAAGTAAATTCCTGAATCTTCTTTCCAATTCTTGACTGGTAAGAATAAAGCTAAAATGTATATTTTGCACCAGTTTCTTTCTTTCTTTTTGGGAATCTATGTTAAAGCTTTTGAAATAGCCTATGCCAGCCAACTTCACAGCTAAGATGAAGTGTTATTAGATATCTTATTGTTATGCAATAAATAACCCCAAACATCTGTGATTTAAAAGAACATTTAGCTTCTTTCCAATTTGGGTCCTGCAGAATGGCTCCCGCAAAGAAAGGTGGCGAGAAGAAGAAGGGTCATTCTGCCATCAACGAGGTAGTGACCAGAGAATACACCATCAACATTCACAAGCGCATCCATGGAGTGGGTTTCAAGAAACGTGCCCCTCGGGCACTCAAAGAGATTCAGAAATTTGCCATGAAGGAGATGGGAACCCCAGATGTGCGCATTGACACCAGACTCAACAAAGCCGTGTGGGCCAAAGGAATAAGGAATGCCCCATACCGTATCCGGGTGCGGTTGTCCAGAAAGCGTAATGAGGATGAAGATTCACCAAATAAGTTCTATACATTGGTTACCTACATACCTGTCACCACTTTCAAAAGCCTACAAACAGTTAATGTGGATGAAAACTAACTGCTGATTGTCAAATAAAGTTGCAAAACTGCAAAAAATAAAAAATAAAAAATAAAAATAAAAGAACATTTATAATCTTACATTTTTTGTGTGTCAGAAATTCAGCAAAACTGAGCTGGGTCCTCTATTTGAGAGTCTCCCACAAAATAATCATGGTGTTGGATTCATCTACGCCTTCAATTTGAGAAGGATCCACTTCCAAGAGCCTTAGAATCCTACTGATTGTTGAAAGGAATCTGCTGGCAGAGCCTTAGCCCAGAGGCTGCTCCATAAGGGCAGCTCAAAACATGACAGCTTTCTTCATTAGAGTAAAGAAAGATGAGAGAGAAACGAGAGAGAGAGAGAAACGAGAGAGAGAGAGAGAGAGAGAGAGAGAGAGAGAGAGAGAGAGAGAGAGAGAGAGAGAGAGAGAGAGGAGGAGGAAAGAGGTCGTAGTCTTTTATAACCTAATTTTGAAAGTGGTGTAACCTTACTTTTGCTGCATTTTATACCTAAAAGAGAAAGCATGAAATCCAACTCACATAAAGAAATGAGTTTACACATTTGTGTGACTAGCAGAAGGTGGGGAGTCATTTTAGAAATGGTCTACTACTAAACAGATAATCTTTTTTAAAGTTATGAATTACTAAAATTGGTATTTAAAAGGGTAAAATTGTTTTAGCCCTATACCTATTGCAGAAATTAAATTTATAAATAAAAATCTTCTCACAAAGAAAACTACTCCCAGATGGCTTTGATTCTTATTTTCAAATACTGAGCAAGAAATATTACCAATTCTACACAAGATTTCTTACAAAATAGTATTCCCCTTATTTTAAGAGACCAGCTCTACCATGATACTAAATCCGAAATAGCATAAAAAGAAAAGGGAAATATAGATCAATGTTCATCATGGACACAGATCGAAATCCTAAGAGAATGCCAGACCAGTTCAACAGGTTGAGTGCTTGTTTTGCAACTGTGAGGTCCAAGGATCGAATCCTGGCTCTAGCCCATGCAAACCCATATGCTGAACTGAGGTGAAACTGGTAACCACTGGGATCACAGGATTGCGAATCTTTTTACCTCCCCTGCGGGAGGCACCTAATTCAGTTCCTGCCCTCAAGGCCCCACATCCACCTGTGTGGAATGTAACTATGTCACAACTAATGATATACAACTATGGGCCCTCCCCCTTCTCTCTCTTTCTCTCTCACCTTCTTTCAAAACAATAAAATAAACTTAAAAAAAAGATCCTGTGCAAAATATTAGCAAATTACTATTATAGAAAAATAATATGTACACAGTATTACATGGCATTGTGGAGTTTATTTCTGGAGTGCACAATTTGACTAAATTTTGATGATTTATCAACCATATAAACATAATAATGAAAAAAAATAAGGTTATCTCAATATATTACAAGCAATCACATTAGACAAAGTTAGCAATCATTCTTCTTGTCTGGAAGTCACTAAGCAAAATTGAAATAAAATACAACATTTTATACAATGTTGTAAAGAGGAGCTATGAAATATCTAGACCTAATATCAAATAGTTAAAAAGTGAATGCTTTCCACTAACCCTGGAACAAAATGAAGAATATACATTTTCACCATTTATTTTATCTCAACATTATACTGGAGGTCTTACTGGCAAGAAAGAGACATAAAACGCATGTAGACTGGAGATAAATAATTAAAAATTTTTTATTCACCGACATCATTCTCTATTTAGAAAATTGTAAATCATCCACTATAAAGCCACTAGACCTAACAAATGAAATAATCAAGGTCTCAGGATACAACTCCAACATATAAAACAAATTATACTTCTATATTACAGATTTGAGCATTTAGAAAATAAAAATTTAGAAAAATAAATATTGCAATTTGCAACAGCCTAAAACATGAAATACCTAGGAACAAATTAAACAAAATATACATAAGAACAGCTATATGAATTCTGCCTCTGCACCTCTGTTCTTGTCCAATCCATATTCATTGACTTATTTGGCATGATTGTGCTTGCTTTATGTGAGAGTGTCACGTGTAATAATATGGTGATTCAGTTCAGCAAATATTTTCAGAATGCTAAACTCTGATTAACGTTGGCACTGGCTTTATATGCTAGGTTTTTTCTGTTGTAGCATCGTGTTCTTAGAAGTGAAAAGAGAGTGAATACATGGCAATACCAGTCATAAACAGAATCAACAGAAGACTTGAAAGATATTTTTCAAATTATTGAGTTCATAACATTTCAGAAAAGTTGTCAACTATCCTCTCACCTTGCATATATTTTTAATATATAATTGTTTAAATTTTCTATTCTGAATTAAGAAGTTGGGTAGTGCACTAAGAAATGCATTTTTGTAATGATAGACAGGTGATATCAAACTAGAACAAATATATTTATAATGGGTGACATCTTCATTCATACCAGTGGTAAAGAGGGCATCTCTCAGGATCAAAAGCCATTCTGAGGGGAAGCCGGGATGGCTCAGTGGGATAGGCGCTCACTTTGCAGCCCTGGGGACCGAGGATCGAATCCCGGCCCCGGCCCGTGTGGACCCATATGCTGAACTGGGGAGTGCCCCCAGTTCAGTTCTCACCAGGGCAAGACCCCGGCCCAGTTCCTGCCCTGTGCAGCCCCGCCCACCTGTGGAATGAAACTATGTGGAAAACCAATGATGTGCAACTATGGAGACTGTTCGGGGCCCTCCCCCTTCTCTCTGTCTCTGACTGTATCTCTCTCTCTCTCTGTCAAAAACAATAAATAAATCTTTAAAAAGCCATTCTGAGTGAAGCTTTGGTATTAAACAAACAGATGTTTCTTCTAACTATGGTAAAATTTATCAAGCAAGGAAAATAAAATTAAAATTTATTAATAGCAAGCCAAGATTGTAAAACCAT
>PVKE010025301.1:0-23156 GCA_004027555.1 Craseonycteris thonglongyai | reverse complement strand
AACCATTGAGTGTGTCCATAATGCTGGTGCCCTCTCCCACCTTCCCTCCCTCTCTCCCTCCCCCCTCCTCCCCCTCCCTCCGGCAATCACCAAGCTATTGAGTGTGTCCATAGGTCTCTGGAATTACACATTTCTTGAGTTCCACCTTAGACCTATGGAATCAGAAATTCTGGGGATTGGGCCCTATGATCTGTGCTTCTTTTCATCCTCCAGGGGGTTCTGATGCACTTCCCTAGGGTACACGCAGAGCACTATGTTGGTGAAGCACATATGAATTGCTCACTGTCATGTGCTTTGAAATCCTTATGCTGTGCCTGTCTCTTCTGTGATCACTTGATACCTATTTCTGAAACAACTGGTCATAGGGCTTTGACTTAAGACCTTTGCCTTGATAGTTTGATTTGCTAGACTGTGGTGCTAAATCGAAACATTTGGAAAGCAGTGGTTCAAGGACAGTAACTAGGTCAGATTTAACAAGAAAGTCAAGAGCAATCTCAGATACATAAACCTTTGGATTAAGAGAAAGAAAAGGAAGGCTGGTTCTAATCATGGCAATTAGAAAAAATAAGTAAACACCACATATAAACCCTCCTGATTTCTAGAAATTTGCTTTTTAGGACGTCAAAAATATTCACATTTTTTCAGAACAAAGTCTCGGGGGGAAATTATGAGATGAGGACTAGTTGCAATTGTGTTACCATCTAAATTATAAATAGAAAGAGATTCTGATTTTGCTTGGAGTAATTGAATAAAATCATTTCAAATTGATTTTGAATAGGACAAGATTGCTCATTTTCAGAGTAGCCACTGTTAGTCTTTGTGGAACTTTTTCTACTTTTTCAGAGTTCAACCTTCTTAAATCGAATCAATTCTCTTGTAGCCAAGGAGGATGTTTGCTTAAAGCTGTCATCTCTTCTAAACTGGTAGTACTTGGTTCCTAACAATCACTCCATGTAGAGAAACAATATCCTCTTGAGGAAATGAACAGCGTCTCTATTGTCTATTTGTCATTGATGTGACCTATTATTCGTGCTGGCTTTATAGGCTATATCCAGTAGAAAAAAATGTGGTTGACGATGAATTCGCTTCTTTCTCTCATTTTTGTAGTATAAATATTATCTTAAAATTTCAAATATTTAGATAATCATTAATTAATATGCTAGTATTTCAATTATTAAGATTTTATTTCAGTATAGTTTATTCCAACTCTGGTTTCAATACTAATACAGATATTGGGGTTTTATATAAAATATAATACAGATGATTCCTGCGTTAATGAACATTAAAATCTGAGATTTGATGAATAGTGTAGTTTTTCTTCTTAGTTTTAAAAAAATTGTACAATAGTTTGTTATGAAACCTCTCAACATACAACAGAGGTGAAAGTATTTTAACAATTACTATATTCCCACAACCTTTTAGAGATTAACAATTTTTTACTCTATCCAACCATTTATTCTTCTGTCCTCTGAATGGTGTAGTTTTAGTACTGTGGATTCTCTAGGAGAATAAGTACCATACTATGTTCTCTGATGTGTTTGCTTAGATTGATTGAATGGTTATATTTTATGCTGATAACTAGCATAAACCTACCTCGTGGCTGAAGGAGTTTCTTGACTCTATTAATTTGAGATTTGGGGTTGGTTTCTTTCTGTGTTGCTGAGATCTTATGTGTGCTCTGAGACTCAGAAGAACTGCCTGAGTTCATATTGGTACTCTTTAGGTGCACAAGAGGAGGAAGAAAGTGATAAATGAGTTCAGTGAGATCTGTTGACGTTTAATTCGGTGTGTGCTTATTCTCATTGCCTGTCTGGGCCTGTTGGCTGGGGCTTTAGGGCTCACAGTGCTGAGGTCTAATGTTTCTTTGGAGGAAATGGAAGGATGTGAATTTGGCAAGTCTTCTTGTTTTCTTTCTCCTGGACCCATTGGTTGTTTTTCTGAGTATACCATGTCATAAGATTAGCAGCACTTGGCACAGATGGGTCTCTTTGGAACTAGTATCAGAATTAAGAATCAGGGCCTCCCTCTCTTAAGAGAGCCAGCACAGGTAAGATAAAAGGAAAAGCCTCTGAAAGGTCCGTTTGAATTGAATTACTTGTGTTGGAAGCAGATCTTTTCTAGTGCTCTTGCCTGCTTCCTGCTCTGATTGAAATGTTCTTCCAGTTTAGTAGATTTAATTGGCTTCGTTGTGAGGACTAGACCAGGATGTAGCATTTCCAGTGGATTTCTCTTCAGAACTATTTCTGTCACTGAATTTCTTAATTTAGATATTTCATGATCACTTGAGATAAAGATAGAAGTGCTTGATCACTCTTGCTTGGTGGGAACTAGAGTACTTTTGATTGGGGCTTAGATTTAGTGTCACATATTAAATGACTGTTCTCAAACTTACAAGGTGGATCTCGCACCCTTTTTCTGAAATTGTTACAGCGCTATTTTGAATAAAGTATTTAAAGCTCTCAATCAGAACTTTGAATTTTGTGTATATAATTTCCCCCTTAAACTTCCTTTACTGTTTCTTCTGGAACTAGCTGAATGCATATATTCTCTATGGAGACATTGGTTAGAAAGAAATCTTTCCTTGCTATGGACATCATGCCTCTGAATATTACAAAATGACTTAAAGGCAATGGTTATGGACATATCTTTCTTGATTAGACCTGAGATCATGGGTAGTATTGAATTATTGCTTCTCATTGCACATTGCAATCACTTTGAGAATGTAAAAATACTGATGTCAACGCAACAAGGTTGCAGGATGTAAGATCAATATACAAAAATCAATTTTATTTATATACACTAGAAAAGAATAATACAATAATGGCATTAAGACAATAATTCCATCTATAATACTAAAAAGAATAAAATAATTAGGAACAACTTTAACAAAAATGTACATAGCATACACTCTGAAAACTACAAAACATTCTTGAAAGAAATAAAAGAAGACTAAATACAGTAGACTATCTTGTTAACTAGAACTCAAACAATTGGCACTCTTAAGCCACTGGCAAAATGTTTATGGCTGTTGCTTGAGAGTGCTGGTTGTTTGAGTTCTGGTCAACGGAGAGTCTACTTACATTTATTGGGCATCTACCAGTTCCCCTGGGTGCTGCTTAACTGAGAATCTACTGATTTAGTCTTCTTTGATTTGGAGACTTAACATTGTTTAAGTGGTGATATTCCCCAAATGGATCTACAGATTCAACATAATTTCTATCAAAATGCTAATTATTTATTTTGCAGAAATTGACAAGCTGATCCTAAAATTCATATGGAAATTTGTGGGACCTAGAACAACCAAAGCAATCTTGAAAAAGAACAAAGTTGGAGAATTCACTTTCCGATTTCAAACTCATCATAGTGCTGTAGTATTCAAAACTGTGTATATTGTTATAAAGATAGACAAATCAGTGAAATAGAATTGAGACTCTAGAAATAAATTCTCATGTTTATTTTCAGTTGATTTTCAACAAGAATGCTAAGATAATTTAGAGGAGGAAAGAATAGTTTCCCAGTAAACGGCATAGAGACAACTGGATATTGATTTGCAAAAGAATGAAGTTGGGCTGCTTTCTCACCTGGACAAACATTAACTCAAAATAGATTATAGACCTAACTGTCAGAGCTAAAACTATGAAACTGTTAGAAGAAAATATATGAAATAGAAAAAATTCCATGACCTTGGGTTAGGCAAATCTTGAACAACAAAGAAAAAAATAAATTGGAATTTATAAAAAGAAATTTATATTTCTAGTGGACACCATTAAGAAAGTAAGAAGGTCACCCATAGAATGAGATAGAACATTTGCAAATCATATCTGATAAGGGACATATCAAGAATATATAAATAATTCTTACAAGTCAATAATGAAAAAACAGATAACTCAAAAAATAGGCTTGGGATGCTGGGATAGTTTAGCAGGTTGAGTGCTTGCCTTGGGGCTGTGGGGTCCTGGGATTGAGTCCCGGCCCCAGCCTGTGTAGACCCGTATGCTCAACTGTGGCTCAGCTGGTGACCACTGGGATGGTTTCAGGGGCAAAGGTTCTTGCATCCCATGCAAGAAGTCCCCTGGTTTGAATGCTAACCTTGCATGGCCCCGCATCCACCGTGTGGAATGATACTGTGTCACAACTAGTGATGTGCAGCTGTGGAGACTGCTCTGGGCCCTCCCCCTGTCTCTCTCTCTTTCACATTCTCTCGAACAATAGAATAAATCTTTTAAAAATGGGCAAAGGATCTGAATAGACATTTCTCCAAACAAGATGTATAAATATCCCATAAACACACAAAAAAATGCTCAAAATCATTAGCCATTGGGGAAATGCAAATCAAAACCATAGTGAGATACCACTTCCTATACATTAGGATGGCTAGACTAAATAAAGACAAACAATAACAAGTTCTGGTGAGGATTTGAAGACATTAGAACCCTCATACACTGCTAATTGGAATGTAAAGTGGTACAACTGCTTTGGAAAGTAGTCTAGCAGTTCTTCAAAAGACAAACATAGAGTTATATCATATACCATCTCCACTCCTAAGAATATACCTAAAATAAATGAAAACATATCTGCACAAAAACTTGTACATAGATGTTCATAGCAGCATTATTCAAAATAACAAAGATAATGGGACTAACCCAAATATCCATTAGCTGATGAATGGATAAATAAAATATGGCATAGCTATACAATGGAAGATTATTCAGCAATAAAAAGAAATACTGATACTTACTGTAACAAGGATCTACCTTTAAAACATTATACTTAGTGAAAGGAGTCAATCACAAAGGACCACACAGTGTATGATTTAGTTTATATGAAATGTTCAGAATAGGCAAATTTGTAGACAGAAAGTAGATTACTGGCTGCCTAGAACTGGGGGAGGAGGGGAGATTTGAGGGGAAAGGGGAGAGGCTACTAATGGGCCTGGGGTTTCTTTTGGGATTATGAAATGTTCTAAAATTGCTGTGTGATAGTAGCCCAACTCTGTGAATATGCTAAAAAAAAAACATTGACTTGTACACTTTGAATAAACGAATTATTAGTATGTGGGTTATATCTCAATAAAACTGTTATATATTAAAACACACACACATGCACATATGCATGTGTATAAAATACTGATGTGTGCCCCTTCCCTCAGAAATTCTGAGTTCATTGGTCTGTGGTGTGGCCTGGCCTGGACATTGGACTTTTGGAAAGATTCCCCAGGTGACTGTTAAACATCCAATGTAGAGAGTCTTTGTCCTAGACCTTGCTACTCAAAAGTGGTCTGTGTACCAACAGCGTCAACAAGGCCTGGGGGCTTATAAGGAGGGAAGGAGCTCAGGCCCCACCCCAGAATCATCAGAATCAGCATTTTTAACAGGATTCTCAAGTGACTTGAATGGACATACAAGTTTGAGAAGCATTGTCAGGTAGTTGAATAGTAAGGCAGGTGAATGTTATCTTTAAAGTTCACTACTCTTCTGTTGAAGTAGCCCTCTTCCTTCTGACTTAGGGCTTCCCCTTAAGACTACTCTTTTGGGTTTCTGTATGCTATTCCAATGTGTGTATATGGGGAGGGAAGCGATTCTTGTATACCAGCAGGTGTTCAAGAATTGAACTCGGTCTGACACTATCCGGAGATGGTCCAGTCCTGGGCCCGCAGGTTGAGGGTCCAGTCCTGCAATACTCTGCTCCTTCCCCACTTCCAATGCCCATCACAGGTCCAGGTTGTTTCCTGCAGGACTTCTGACCAACTGGCTTTAAATCCGAGGCTCCCACAACCCCCTCCTTGGGTTCAGTTAATTCGCTAGAGCAACTCACAGAACTCAGAGAAACATTTTACGTAATGATAACTGGTTTATTATAAAAGTATGTATATGATTTAGGAACAACCAGATTGAAGAAATGCATAGGGCAAGGAATAGGGAAGGGGCAAGGAACTTCCACACCCTCTTCAGGCACACCCCTCTCCCAGTCCCTTTGTTGTTTTATTTATTATTATTATTATTTTAAGATTTTATTGTTTGTGAGAAGGTGAGAAAGAGAGGGGATGGTGGGCAGGGCACAGAGAAGTCTTCATAGTTGTATATCATTAGTTGTGATGATTTCATTCCACTCAGGTGAATGTGGGGCCACGCGGAGCAGAAACTGAACTTAACTGGTGGCCTCCAGCATGGGAGGGGAGAACCTTCACCGCTACCATCCCAGCAGTTACCAGTTGTGATGAAGTTCAGCATGTAGGGATGCATTGGCCAGTGCGGGAATTCTATCCCAGCATTTCCCTTCCTTTGGGTTTTTATGGATGCTTTATTACATAGGCACAGCTGATTAAATCATTGGCCAAGGATGACTGTTCACCTCCCAACCCTTCTTCCCTCTCTGAAGGTTGAGTGGTGAGACTGAAAATTCCAACCTTCTAATAACAGGGTTGGTTCCCTTGGCAACCAGCCCCCATCCTGGTGACCTGGGGCATTTTAAATGTCACTCATTAACATAACAAAAGACACCTTGTTATCTTTCACCACTTAGGAAATTCCAAGGGTTTTAGAAATTGTATGCTAGAAATGGGGACAAAGACCAAATACTTATTTCTAATTATAAATCAATGAAGCACAGCTGCCCTTCTCAGTGGTTTCTCTTAGTTTCCAGTATTTCTTGTTCATAAAAACGCATTTGTCTTACACTCTTTTCTTTAGCACACTACTCTCTGCTGGGGAACTGGCCTATTTGACTAACCTGTGTTAATAGCCTCCTGCCATAATTACTTACGAATGGTGACACCAGCATTCTAGAGTCAAGGTTTTAATAAAAAAAATGTAAAGGTTGAAATTTCTGCTAATGTTGACTGATGGAATGAGTGGACAGAGTGAGAATTGGGGGCACGTAATTTTATACACCAAATTTTTGAATCCTCATAATAAGTACCTAAAAGAAGAACTAAGTGCTTACAATCATGGAAGGGTTTTAAGCAGGTGAGAGAAGGGATCAGATTTAGATTTTTAAACATTTCCTTTCACCTGTAGTGTGGAGAATTAATTAAAAGGAGGCAAAAACAGATACAGGAGGACCCGTGAATGGGCTAAGGCAGAAACTCAGGTAAGAGGTACTGGCAGGTGGCCTAGGGTCATGGCAGAAGAGATGGAGATGAACAGTCCTAATCAGTATTTAGGAAATGGATTGATAGGACTTGGGAATTTATTAAACCAGCAATAATATGTTTTGTAGAACCATCTACATTGTTTCTTGGGATCCATCAGAGAACAAGGCAAAGGCCCTGTTCTTCTAGCTGACTTTCTAATAGGGCAAAAGACAATACACAAGTAATATGAAGTAGTGGTAAGTGCTATGGAGAAAAATAAAGCCAGTAAGTAGGCCTGAGAGGGGGCCAAAGGTTGGCCTTTCTAGCCAGGGAAGGCTAAGAAGGTAACATTGAGCAGAGCCCTGAATGAAGTGAGATGGAGTAATCTTGGTGAAGAGTATTCCAAGGAGAAGAAATGGCACAAATTAAGAAGGGCCTTCCAGGAGGAATAAAGAAATAGTGTTGAAGAAACTATGAGAAGGCTGGTATTCCCAGGTTAAGGGGAGAATGTGGTGGAAATGAGCTCATAACAGTAGCGAATAGTTAGAAAATTTATGACCTTGTGAGACATGGTAAAGAGTTTCACAGACATTCTAAATGAGATGCACGTTCATTGGAAGGTTTTGGGCAGGAGAATAAAGTGTGATTTATAGTTTTCAACTATGTATAAAGAGCACTCTGATGCTATGTGGAGTGGGAGCCAAGAGACCAGAGAGGAAGTGATGGCAGGGATGATGGATCCTTAAAAGAGGTGATGGTGATTTGAACTGCAGTGGGAGTGGTAAGAAGGTGTTAGATTTGGGGCATGTTTTGGTTTTGGAGTTTGAGGGAAAGAGGAATCAGGGATGATGGTGTTTTGTTTGTTTTTACCTCTTTTTTTTTGGTTAAGCACCTGGGTAATTGGCTCCATTTACTGAGATGGGCAAGAGTTGGGGCTGGGGTGCCCTGGCTCATTCTTTCCTCCCACCTTCCATTCTTTCCATAATGCCTCCCATTGGCCCAGTCTCCCTGGGACATAGATTCTCTATATTACAGAGCAGAGCAGGGACGTGGGCAATGAACCTGAGAGCAAGTAGGCAGTGGGCTGGAACTATTGGTTATATCTAGTTAATGAGGTGACCAAAAAGGAAGTGTAAAGAGAGAAGAGAGTTTCCACCCCCTCCTGCAATTTCAGCATTTAAAAACCAAGTAAAGGGAAATGAAAGAATTTGAGAAGGAATGACCAGAGAGGAAGAATAAAATTCATAGAAATATGGAATTCTAAAGGCAAGGGAAAAGAACATTTCAAGAAAGTGTGTCTTATATGGCTGAGAGGCCAGGAAAGAAGAACGTGTGTTGGATTCAGTGACGTGGAGGTCACTGGCAACTTTGGACAGCCACTTCAGTTCAGTTGTACAGGACGAGCTATGATGGCTTTGAGGAAGGAATGAGGGAAGGGAAAGTGGACAACTCTTTCAAATATTTGATGGTGAAGAGGGGAGGAATAAAGAAGGACGTGTCTAGCCAGGAACCAGGAGTAAGGGAGGGCTGTTTTTCTTGGCTGTTATATATATATATTTTTTAATTAGGATATTTTTTAACATGTTTAACTGCTGAAGAAAGACCGAGCAGCTAAGGAAAAATTCAAGACATGAGAAAGAAAATAGATAGCATCTTGAAAGGCAGGAGGCAGTGGGAACTAGAAAATAGTGGTGTTGGCCCCGGAAGGCGCAGTTGGCTCCTTTGTGTCAATGGAAGGAAGAAAAGAGGAAGGATGCAGGTGGGGTGCGTTTATTTGTTTCAGTGATTGGAGCTGAAAAGAGTTTTCCACAAAGCTAGTAAGTGGTATAGTTTCAGGCTTACAGCTCCCTTAGAAGTCTTGAGTGTCTGCCATGTGCCAGGTCCTGTGATAGATGCTTCTAGGGAATAAGATATGATCCAGATGCTGAAGGAGTTCCTGGGCTACTGGGGAGACAACCTAGTATATAGTCACCTGCAATGCAGGGTAACAAGTGCTACACGTTGACATGTATGATTTACTTCAGTTGTTAACATCTGGTGTTACCGAAGGTGGTAACAAGAATACTGGTAAGGAGGGAGGAAGGGCCAAGTCTTTGGGAGAAATGGGGAAGGGGTGTGTGGTTATATAGTGTATAAAATACCCTTTGGATAGTCTCATGTTCTGATCAGTCCTCAAGGGAAAATGCTGTACCACCAGCCTCAGTGCCATTAGGAATCTTCCTTTTAATGGATTCATAGGGGGAAATATTTGGAACCCAATATGGAGCTATTTTAAATTCACTAAAATTACCTTTATTATAGTCTCACTTAAACTTACATAAACATAATGTGAGATAGAAGCACAGTTAGACTTATATCTCTTAAATGAGAACATGTATAAGCTGAATATCAACTAAAATTATAGACTAATGAAATTTTAGTTAAATTAATGTGATGGGCGATGCTTTGTTTCCACTAAATCAGTTTTGACAGGTAGGCTCTGAGTTTGGCATGTTCCAATGAATAAGTGGTAATTCACCAGTCTAGCCACTTTTCTGTGTCGGAATCACTAAAAATCTTGACTTGTACAATTTTCACTGGGCCCAGATACTTACATAGTGATTTTTGTTTGATTGTTTGTTTGTTTTTTAACATTTATTTTGTTGTTTGAGAGAAAGTGTATGTGTGAGAGAGAGAAGGAGGGAGGGCCCAGAGTAATCTCCATAGTTGTACATCATTAGTTATGACATAGTTCCAGTCCACACAGGTGGACGCGGGGCCTCACGGGGCGGGGACCAAACTGGGGGCCTTCCACATGGGAGGCGAGAGCCTTCACCGTCATGTCATCCCAGCAGTTACCAGTTGTGCCACAGTTCAGTATATGGGTTTTACAAGGGCCAGGACCAGGATTCAATCCCTGGACCTCACGGTTGCAAGGCAAGCACTCAACCTGCTGAGCTATCACAGCATCCCCCTTCCATAGTTTTTTTTTTTTATCTGCCAGTTGCAATGGAAGCATTTCTACCTGGCAAAGCATGATTGCATCACAGACACAAACATGAGCATTGAAATTCAATGGGAATGGAGTATGCCCTAGATCAGTACTTCACCAACTCAGCTTCAAGCCAAGTGGGCTGCCAGTCCTTCTTGGACCCCAGCACCTGTACCCAGAGGCCTGGGAATCATTTTAAACTTTCAGCTAGTGGTACCCATTTTCTCCTTCTTCCCAATGATATTTGTTCTCCTCTTACTTCCTCTTCCCACCATCATGAGACTAATCTTCAGGGGTCACATATGTTTGGGCACTTTCATTTCTGCATGCCTACCTATAGTTCAGAAACATCTATTCCATTTTTTATTTATACTTTGTGTTTGCATACCTCGTGTTACTTTTCTTTATATTTTCATGCATTTAACCTCATGAAGGATTCTCCATTTCCCTGAGTAGGCTAGTCAGTAGTGTTGTCCCATTTTATAATTGAGAGTGCTATAGCTACGGAGGTTAATGACTTGCCCAAGATCCCAAGGAAGCTTGAGAGCTTGTACTTCAGTCTTCATTGTTAGAAGTCAGTTCCACTGTCTTTTCACTGTAATGATTTTGTTTTCCTTAGAGGAAAATTTTAAGAAAGGTATTATTTAAAGATAGAGGAAGAGCAACTACTCATACATTGTAAATACATACCGGTAGGTATTCATATGTACCATATTTTCCGGCGTATAAGACGACCGGGCGTATAAGATGACCCCCTAATTTTACAGTTAAAACATAGGTTTAGGCCTATATTCGCTGTATAAGACTACCCCCCACTTCCAAGGCTGTAGTCTTATACAGCGAATATAGGCCTAAACCTATGTTTTAACTGTAAAATTAGGGGGTCGTCTTATACGCCCGGTCGTCTTATAAGCCGGAAAATACGGTATATTGTTCTTGGGTGGATCCATAGGAGCTTTGTCTAAAGATTGCAGCCCTTTTTGTCTTGTTCACCTAATAGATGAGAACACCTATGAGGAATACCCTTTGGTACTTTGGAAAATAGTACCCTTGACAAGGGTCTAGGAGAAACCTCTTTTGGGGAAGGTTTCATTGTACCTAGTTCTTAGACTTTCAGGGTTGGAGGAGACAACACAAGTCACCTGGTTCACCAGGTGTTTGATGATTAAGTCCTTGGTTAGATCCCATTTGAATCCTTGAGGGCTGTGGAATGATTTTTAAGGAGTAACCCTTATTATTGTACATGACACTTCATGGCCTAAAACTGTTTCTGTGCTCTACCAGATTAATTAAGTGAAATGCTGACCATTCAAAAGAAAAGTTGTTTCTTTCTTTCATTGGTCACCAAGACATTTGAAATATTCTATTTGAAACATTTCCCTTAGAACTTGTTAGCTGTTGTGGAAGTGGCATATTTAGACATCTGGTTAATGCTGTTGTTTATATGAATGTAATTTTTTTCCCAAAGCCACCAAATACCGCTTTAGTTTTTCTCTTTCTGTGTTTCTCTGTCTTTATTTAACTAGAGTTCAGTTCCTGCCAGAACTGTTAACCCTTTACTTACCGTATGTTTGGTTCATACAACACGCATAGGAATTCCTGTGAATGTTTTCAGTTCTTTTGTACTTTAATGAGAGGTTTTGAAGAAGAGAGGGAGAGTTCAAAGTGAAAATTTTTTTGAAAGCTAATACTGCACATGTAATGAAACTAAGGCACTTGAAAATTCAATAAGAAGGAATAACTAGAGCTGGTTGTTTATCCTGTTTGCCTTTGAACAGAACTCAGGTCCCGTGCGTGTTATGGAGTGTCAAAAGCCTGCTCTAGAGCATGACATAGGCAACTGACACTGACAAATCTTTCTTGAGCCAGTGTTTCTTAGAATTTAAAACAAGGGTATATAGGATATAGATATGGTGCATACAGCTTTAACTTCTGTCCTCAGATCATGGGTCACATGATATAGTAGTGGCCAGGAGAGTGCTTGTGGGAAGCTGCTTAAAAATTTATTGGATTTATGTATTGTGGTTGCCGTATACCTATGAACATGACATTAGTAAAGAGAACATCCAATATAAACTCTGGGAAAAGCTTAGATTTCAACTTTACAAATTTGCAATAGTAGAAATAAAAATTTTTTTTTTAACCTATAAAGACTCACATAGTCATTTTAGTTCCTATTTAACCCTAAACTTTTTATATAGACCCAAACAGTTCTAAGGAGAGGCCTGAATAGAGACTTGTGAGATGTTCTATTATTAATACAAGTATTTGTTCTGTCTAAGGGATTTATCTACCATAAGTGGCTTAACTGTTCCCCTGCAGGGAGTGGGAAAAGGATAATCTGAGAAGGTCAAAGGAGATTAACATTTACCCTCAAAGTTTTCAGTAGAAAGTCTAAAACCAGGTAAAGTGGAGTAGACCAGATATTCTGCAACTTGCAAATTTTCAAAGGGCATCCAGATATAAAATATCAGGTTTATGTATGTGAATGTTTTAAACTCTGTGAGATAACTATAACAGGTATTATTGTCCCCATTTTAAAAATGAAAGAGGCGAGTCTGGGTCACAGTTTTAAATTTTTTACCATTGTCGCCTGACAGAGTGGTGCTATGGCTAGAGCCAAGATATTAGGATTTGACTTTCATTGCGCCAGTCACTTTGTTTTCCTCAGATACTTTCCCCCTGAACATAGAGACCATACATTTTCAATCTTCCTACTTAAATGTCACATGGCAGCTGGAATAGCAAGGCAGTAACACTGGAATCTGTGTGGACATGGAAGGCTGAGAGTTTTTCAGGAGCAGAGTGGGGTGGACAAGCCTTCCCATCATTTATTCATTTGTCCCTTGGTGTGATACCCCTTTTTGTGTGCCACTTTTGGGGTTTCTCTTGAGGTTTGCTGCCCATTGAAATTCTTCCCCATATTTCCTTGTTGTTGCTCTCGCCTATTTACCAGTCTTCCTGGTAGTGGAGACCAGGTTTGGCGCAGTAACACTTAGCAAAAGTGATTGTTGACTTTCTCTTGAACAAGACAGTGAAAGTTAAAATACCATATCTATATTGCAGTCGATTGTAGGGGAAGCATGACCTAGAAGACCCCTGCTTCCTGATATCTGTTATTCCCCAACTCATACTAAGTCATGAGCACTTTCCATCATTTGAAACAATTTTTCATGATTCTTCAACATTCTATTACATGAACTTAGCATAACTTATTTACATGTTTTTCTATTTTGGATTTTTAGGTTTTTTTCTAGCACTTTTTTCCCCTGTGATAAACATCACTGAGAAAAATGGACTGACTCCTTAGAGAAAGGAATTATTAAAGTACTTGAAGAGATACAAGTCTGGTTTAAACCATTTGCCCTAGTCATTGATTCATTTGTGTATTATAACAGTAATTTCAATCAGATAAACACATGATTATTTTTCTGAAATAATCCAGTTGTGATATTAGTTTTGTTTTCAGATGTGGAAAATGAATCAATATGGCTAATTAAAGGAATAGATTTCACAACTGTGCCATCAGTATTTGACCATAGTATTTATTTAATAGTTAAGATTCTATAAAAGGTTTGTTCAATGGCAGTACTTTTAGTGTAGCAAGTTGATACATAAATGTATAACTTGAAAGATCTGAACCCAATTATAAATAATAATCACTTTGTGAGTCATTAATTCATTGACTAGTTTATGCATTTTGGGAGTGTCCTCAAACATTTGAGCTTGATTTTTTTTCCATCATGCATACGGAAAAGAGCTGATTTATTAGAGGCAAAGTAGTAGAAATTGAGGAGCCAACTTTTGATTTTCTTGAGAGTTCTGGAACTACATTGTTCAGTGTCCTATGGCTGTATGGGGATGGCTTGGGAGGGAGAAGGGAGGTGTTAGAGGTTTCCATAATATCAGTTCTTCTCCTACTTTCTCATTCTGCCTCACACCTATATACTGTGCAAGATCCTGGTGCAACAGGTAATGGGTAGATCAAGTTTTCTTTGGTGTTCTTCCTCATTTTTTAAATTTTTAAATTTTTAAATTTTATCCAGTTTCTTCTTTCCTTAGGTCTCACTCAGGCCTCATGATAACATCCACCGGGGCCCATAGTTTTGGGAAGGTTTCATTCTCCTGAATTGTCTTTGACGTTATCTTTTCCAGGTGTATTTGCTGTGAATGGTGTTTCTGGATAAGTCAGTGCCTTAATCTCATTTTGATTTTGTGTGGCTAGCTCAGCACCAGGGTCACCGTTCTACTTTGGGGCAAACTTTGAGGGAGATAACTACTAGATAAAACTGAAATTGGGAAGTCATGTAAGTTAAAAGAAAAAAAAAAAGTTAAAAAAAGGCTTTTGCCATCATCGGTGTAAGAGTGTTTCTTTTCCCATCTATGATGGATAAAATGTGTGAGCATACAGGAATTTGACTTGTTGCCTTTAATAAACTCATTATTCTTAGGATGAAGTCATACCTAATAAATTGCCTGTCTCTGCATTCTTTCCAAAGTGATGGCTCTTACGTACATGCACTATTCATGCTTGTGATAACTTATGTTTCCTGAGTACAAGAGCCCCAAGTAAGGAAGAAGAGGTAGTGGTAGTTCTGTAACGTTTACGCTTCTCTAATGTGGTGGGTAATTGTCTGTCCTTCTTCTTCTTAATTTCTAGTGCCTGAAGCAGTACATGCAGCTGGCAATCCGAGAAGGATGTGGGTCTCCCATCACCTGCCCTGACATGGTGTGCCTAAACCATGGTACTCTGCAAGAAGCTGAGGTATGGATGAGTGCCATGATCTTCCCTTCTTTCCTGTTGACATTATTTCCTAGGATCTTGACTCTGATGATTTGCCTACATGAAGTCTAGAAACAGAAGATAAGATTAACTTCTAAGAGGAGTACTTTATTGCCATATACCTTTGAATTCTTTGTACAAACTGTTAAAGCTGTTATTTACCTTGGTTATATTTGTAAATGTTATCTGAATGTTATCTAGAATAGGCAAAAATGTAGAAATCAGATTTACCAAATGTGAGGTCTGGAGGCTGAATGGTGAATGGTCTTGTGATCTTTAATACTCTAAAGATAAACGGATGACAGATTAGCTACAGTTATGAACAATGAACTACATATTTGATTCTATTATATAATACAAAGGTAGCCTGAGTTGAAATATTTTCTAAGAGCTGAGGAAGGTTTTTCATTTAGTCTTTATCAAGCATCAGAAATGTGCTTTTTGAATGAGTTCTTTTCCCATTTTCTTAAGACTGTGATATATCTCTTTTCTTTTTTTCTTTAATCCCCAATCAGTAGGTTCCCCTTAATTCTGCTCTTAGTCTTTGGCTCCTGCTCACTTTAAACCAGAAGAAAACCAACTCTTGTTCATTCTTAGGGAATTGGTAAGCTTCTCAAAGAGGTTCCAAGAAACAGATGAAATATGTTATGTGTCAGGCAGTCTTCTGGTTGCTTTCATAGCCAGTGTGCTATCTAAACCTTTCAATAAACTTATAAAACTGAGACCTAGAGAGTTTAAGTAAATTGCCCAAAAGTGCATATGTAGAAAAGTAGAACAGGTAGAATTCTAATCCAATTCTTTCTGACAACCATAATTATATGGCATTAAGAGTGTGATATAACCCTTGATAATTAGAAGCTCAATAGTGTGAATGTGTGTATATAGATATATATGTGTGCATATGTATGTGTGTGTATATGTGCCTGTGTGTGTGTGTGTGTGTGTGTGTGTGTGTGTATGGCTTTGTAATCAAAGTAGTCAAAAAGATGTAATACCATGGGTGTCCAACCTTTTGCTTCCCTGGGCCACATAGGAAGAAGAATTATCTTGGGGCACCCATAAATTACATTAACACTAGCGATAGCTGATGAGCTAAAAATAATCACACACACACACACACAAATCTCATGTTTTAAGAAAGTTCGTGAATTTGTGTTGGGCCGCATTCAAAGCCATCCTAGGCCACAGGTTGAACAAACTTTTTATAGATCATTTCTAACCAGTCTGCTTTTGAGTCTCCTGTGTTCAGCTTATGGGATATCAGCTAAGTGGCACAAATGAGTTTGAAGTGTTTTGTGGGGGGGGGGGGGAATCAAAGGAATACATCATGATTGAGAAGTGATTCATTTTAGAAAATTATAAAATAATATCTTTTTGTTAAAAATGTAATATTGAGTATTAAAATCGTGGGTAAGAAATGGGTAAAGGGAATTCAAGGGGGAAAAGATTAGGTTAGCTACCAAGAATGCTATTGATGGATGCAACCCAGAAATGGTTTCTTAAATGAAGCTTAGGTATTTGGGGTCATCTTTTTATGCATATTCCTTCCAAGAAAGATGCTTCCTTTTTGACTTGCTTGTGTAAGGTCTGATCAGTGAACAGGAGGCCCTGTTCCAGGGCAGGATAGAGAGGTGAATAGGACAAGCCTAATACTGTCCTCTTGGAGCTTCTGATCTGGCAGAAAGCATTAAACTGATAAGGAGTTAGATAATTATCAAAGTGAAAAGCATGGGATGGAGCAGGCAGCAAGAGCTGAGTCATATGACTTCTTCCTTAATTCACGTATGCAAAATCTAATGAACATAAATGAAATGAACAGTGTGGTAAAGTTTCAAAACAAGCCTTTGCAACTAATCACATTCCTACATTCTAGACCTGTGGTGTCCACTCCGGTCACCACTAGCTGTGTGTGGCTGTTTACAATGAAATTAATAAGATAAAATAAAAACACTTCTTTGGTTGCACTAATCCCATTTTACGTGTATAGTAGCTATATGTGGCTAGTGTCTACCAGTTTGGACAACACAGAATAGAACATTTCCAACGTAGCGGAAAGTTCAATTGCATAGTGTTGTTCTAGACTCTTAAATGAATGATAACGGTTAGCCACTGACACTTTGGATGTTAAATGTTAGGGCTAATGTGGAAAAAGGCCATTGTTTGTCTCACAGTTCTGTAGAACAGAGCTTAATTTTTCTGCTTTTCTTAGGAGGAGACATTCTCTTTTTGTATTCCCCTGCAGTTCTCTCCTTTTTAATCATCACCCTTTTCCCATTATACCCATTCTCATTCATCCTTTTCTATTTCTGATTCCATTTACCCAGCTGTACTTTAAAACCAGTTTTCCTGTTAGGCTGTACTAGAACCAAAAAAACACCCGTGATGGCTCTTAAAAATTACAAAAGGATACTTGAAAAAACAGAACCAAAGCATATTCCAAATGAAACTATGTTATTTATTAAATTCTCCAAAGTCTGTTTCCCGTTAGATGAGTAAGAAAACACTCCAGGGCATTACTGGACCTTTCTGTACTTACTGGTCTTGCTAAGATCCTGACTGAAGATGGGCAGGAATGTATCGTAATCATGCTCTTAACCAACTTGCCAAGATTTGTGGGGTTTTTTTTCAGAGTAAAGAAATGTGGTGGTGGTGGTGGTTATCTCTCATTCTGAATTGAGAAATGAATAGAAGATTTTATTAGGGATATTGGTAACTTCATGGGTTCATGTAGGACAACTCCTTTGAAAGCAAATGCCATATACATATGAACTTGGGTTGTACCACCTTCTTTTCTGACTTGCTTTACATCCAGCTTTCCTCATATATAGTTATTAGAATACATAGCTCTTAATCTAAATATTAATTGAGTGTATCCCAATAGGGCTTATCCACATTATGTGTGACTGGATTCTATCTCCATGACTCCTTTTTCCACCTTTTAAAAAATGTTTAATTATGCATGTAACACATAAATATACTTCCCTCGTTAAAAATAATTCTCCTTATGGCTGAAGTTCCCTTTGCCCTGCTGCTATTTATATTATAATATATGGTTCGTCTTCACTCATTGTCTTATCAAATGCATGTAAGTGTAGCTTTTCTTCGTCTTCAAGGGACACACGGAAGTGAATTAAACTCAATCCTCTGAATGCTTTCCTGCGTGGGTCTAGTTCACACAGTTGCCTATACTCCATCTGCCTGTCCCCTGTCTGCCTTCTTAATGCTTCCAAATTGGCTCAGCTGTGGCTCTGCCTCTTGTTCATCAGGAATAGCACCATCAGCAAAGCGCTTCATGGCCACTTCAAGTCCTGCTTGCTTAAGCAGGAAACAGGAGGACAGGCAGCTTCCCCTTGAATGTCACTCATGGAGGCTGGAGGGAGGCAGAGCAGAGCCTCTGGATGACTTGGGGCCAGGGAAGAGGAAGACTTTCCTTCCTGTGTCATCTGGCCCTTTCAGCTGTTGTTCTGTGGGGCTTTTCTGATGTACTTGATCCAGGGATCTTGTCCAACAGGGAATTAAGAAAGGATTAAGATTGTGTGTTCTGATAGCATTCCTTCAGGCAAAGCCTTTGCTTGAAGTCAGTACCCTCTTTAAAAAGCTGATGATTACTTTAAGCCCTTCCCTGACAGGGCTAGGGAAGTAGCGTATCATCACTTGCTCAGAGAGCCCAAACCATTGGTTTGGACCATGTAAAAATTTTTTTTCTAAAGATTTTATTGGTTTTGACAGAGAGAGAGAAAGAGATAGAAAGAAGGGGGAGAGCCCAGAGCAGTCTCCATAGTTGTACGTCATCCGTTTTTGATGTGGTTTTATTCCACGCAGGTGGGTGGGGCTGCACAGGGCAGGAACTAGGCTGGGGGCCTCTGAGTACTACCTACCATGATGTCACCTGAGAAACTGAACTTTTTCCTGCTGCCAGTGGAAGGCAGGGAATACCTTGTTACCCACCAATCCTCCTTCCAAGCCCTGGGGCACTGGAGTGACCCGCCTGCCTTCTACTGCTAGTGCTACAGCATGCACCAGAGAAAGGATGGCTGCAACTGCAGTTGTCAAGAATGGGGGCGCCAGCATTCTCTAGGAAGGGGTTTAGGGTGGGGTGCTCTGGAGGATTAGCTAGGATAGAAGGGTGATGGGGGGGGGCGGAGCACAGTGCTAGAGAATTTGAAACTGCATTTGCAATGTAAAAATACATTTGTTAACCCATGTTGCATGTTCCTCGAGGATGTCTTTGGTAAAGGCTGCTGACTTAGGGGTTCCATATGTTCCCCCAAATCACCCTTTAGCACTGCCTCCCTCCACTTGCCACCTCTCCACGTTCTTGGCACTATCACAGTGTGAAGCTAGGGCAGAGGAAAGGTGCGGATGTCCAGGCAAGTGGCCCTATTTCTGTTACTGTAGTTTCAGATCTGAATGAAGGAGAAGGGATTGTCAGTAATAATAGACTCAGGCTGCAATATCTGTTGGCTGGAGAAGAGTACCACTTTGGGACAGGGAAGGAGAAAGGCAGCTGCTATGCCAGAGTGAAGAGGTATTTTTGAGGTTTCAGCTGAATTTGGTTTTAGAACATTGTAAAAATTTTGTTTTAACACTGCATGTAAGTGGAGAATAATATTTCTAAGCTTCTTTAAAGGCCAGTGTCAGAAGACTGAGCAGCAGTGGTTTGAGCACGTCACGTGGATGTGCACATAGTCCTATCGTTTTACCCTAGATGAGCAGAGGGAGAAAAGGCGGTGGGGTTGGGGGGTACTGTGGGGACATGTGATGAAGCCCCTACCGAAAAAGCAGCCCTCTGCAGGGACCTGTGAAAGAGATTCCTGGCCCAGGAATTCTTGTCACCCTCACGCTTTACCTCCCCAGTGGACCCTGCCATTTGACTCGCAGATAATGATGCCTTCTTGTTTCTTCAACCAGGGTTTGATATGTAGTAGGTAGGTAAGGAGATGAGCTTGGTGTATTATGCTCGGGTGGGTGGATGAATGTGCCGTTTTTCTTTTCTGTTAGGAAATACAGTTCCTATTTTCTGGGTTGAGATAGGAAACAATCTTAGTTTCTGTATTAATGTGGTAGGACAGTTACCCATGTGGGTAATTCTGTTTCTCTTGCCAGTAGTTTTACAAACCATAGCACCTCAAGACTGGCCAAAACCTTGACATGATGCAGTGATCTGGTAGTAGTCAGTTTCATCTCCCGATATACTGATCTGTTGTATTTCATGTTCAGCCTGGTCCTTTAATTTTTAAAACCAACTGTAGCAGAGGTCGGATCTAAAGGGCCAAACCTAAGTGAAGTCTGGGCTTTTTCCCTTCCTCTGTCCTGACTTTTCAGACCTGAGGGGCAGTCGTTACATGAAATCGATCCCTAGCTTCTGTGTTTTAACCCATTCGTTGTCCTAACTAAAAAAAACAGTATACAACTATGTTGTATTTATCAATATTTCTTATGGAAACACATATCACTTTCAGCATAAATGCCTCTCTGGGTAAGCAGCCTCTGCTGTTTGCACCTGCTTTTTTCTTTGACTTTTGTAGGGCTGGCTTCAGTAGAGGTAGTGAGGCCTGCTCAGACATTATGGTCGTAGTTAATAATGGTAAACTGAGTATACCTTACTTTGGATTTCTTTTTAATTGTGGAAGTAACTGTTACAGTGACAGCACCCTTCACATGTAGGTATATTCTAACTTCCCTGATTATGCTCTGCTGTAGGAGTAGAATGGAAAGTGAAGACTTTCAGCAGAGTAGGAACTCGGTACTAATAAGTATCCCAGGTTCATTTTTACTGGAAAAAGAAAAACGATGGTGATTGTAGGCAGTTAGTAACTTTTTGTTGTTACTGTTCTGATATTATTGCTCTTATTCTATTGAAATGAAACTAATTTTTTTTCTCTTTGAATTAACATTCTTTTTATTGGAAAGCATTTCTAAAATGATAATGAGGAAAAATCTTCCATGCCTGGATAGGAGAGCAAAATTTTTGTTTAACAGGTCGATTAGCACAAATTTCAAAGGAAAAAAAGCAAAAAAAACAAAACCAAACAAACAGAAAAACAAAAAAGCTTTATATTAAGTTAAGGATACTTTTAGTAGAGGGAAATGGTCTCTTGATAGTGGAGAAGATACTTAAATACCTTTGTTTCTACTGTGTTGATATGGATTTGGTTAGTAATGGATTAGAACCCACTGAGTAAAGTATCAGCAGTCCATACTGACTTAAATAAATAAATAAATGAATAGACAAATAAATGGGGGAGAAGGGACAGCTCTTCCTTACAGCAGAATTCTAATGAACAAATACAGAATGAGTGGTGGATATTGAAAATCATCATGAAGCAAATAACATTGTAATAATTACTGTAGGCAAGAATTATCAATAGATACAAAAAGTAGCAGGCAAAGATCTGATGAGAAATGGTATTTGCAGAATCTCAAAAATTTCCCTGTAAGATACTTGTCGATTACAAAGTGTGGAGCAACCTGGTCGATACCACCTTAACCAAGTTAGAAAGTTAATGTCACTAGTAATGAGACAGGTTCTCCTCATGTACCCTCTGATTGCCCAATATCACTTCTGTGACAGTCTTGCCAAAAATGCACGATTTCAATCTAATCATGAGGAAATATTCAACAATCCCAAGCTGGAGAATACCGTACGAAATAGTTGGCCTGGATTCTTCAAACATGTCAAGGTCATGAAAGGCAAACACAGACTGAGGAACTGCCCCAGATTAGAGAAGGCAAAGGAGCTATGGGAACTAAAGGCAAGGTGGTATCCTCAACTGGCTGTGGACTGAAGAAAAGAGACATTGTGGGACCAATTATGAACTTGGAGTAAAGCCTGCAAAGTCATTATTTTGTATCAGTAAAAATTTCATTATTTTAATAATTAACTATGGTTATGCAAGGTATTAGTTGAGGGTGGAGGGGGATGGCATTTGGGAACTCTGCACAATTTTTGCAAGTTTTTGTAAGTCTAAAATTATTTCAAAATAAAAAAGTTAAAAAGGAATGTCCTAGGATGATTTTTGAATGATTTGGAATTGCTTGGTTGGCAGCAAGGGGATAATTATATACCACAAGATACCTCTTACAATCTCTTAGTATTCTGTAGGATTTCCAGTTTCACAATCAATTTTAGAGTCTGTAACTGTGGCCAGATTGAGCCTTCAATAATCATCCTAAAACATTTATTTCAATTTTATAATCATAAAAGACCTTGAGCAGTAATGACTTGGTTCCAAAGGACAGTGGAACCAGCAATTTAATACTTTGGATCAAAACAAAAAAAGAAAAAAAATTTGACCCAACTTTCTCTTATCTAAAGCCATCAGTGTGATAGAAACATTTTGGAAAATTAGCACTAACCTGTGAAATCCAAGGAACAATCCGATCAAAGAGTAGATCTTATTAAAAATTTGTGTATATTTATTGCCTCCTGAGTAATTTAAGTCCCTTTAAGGCTGTTTCTTTATTTCCTTCCTCTTTTACATCCCCAGGCTTCTGGCTGCTGCTTCACCCATAGTAGACTGCCCTGTGTCTGTGGAGAAGACGCACTTCTCTGTGGTGGGGGTGGGGAAGAGCTAGTGTGTTTTGGGAGTTATCTTTATATCAAAAGCATCAAACAGCATGAGAAGTGATGTAACTAATTCTTCTGATCACACATTTCAATACAAAAATTAATGTACCTTATTCAGGCTTAATCCATTCACACCATCCATCTAAAAAATAATAGGAGACTCAAAGTAGCGTGAAAGACCAGAAAAAAAAAAAAAAAAGAAATTAGAGACCTCTGACCTCCTTGTTAGCAATAATGTGTCTGTCCTCTGATGAGATTTATCTTTCTGATTTAACATTAAACTGTTGCTGACTTTTTACTGCATTAATTTCTGTTACTGTTCTTGCTAGCATTTCATCTGTGTCTAAAATATTTTATTTCCTCTTTGTTTGGTCTTTTATAAACTGTGTTTAACTTAGCTGTTATATAAATTGCTTGTCATTGGAGATAATCAGAATTTTTAGGGGTTGATTTTGAGGAGTTTGAAGAAGTTCTTCATCAGTCTAGAGACGATTTGGGATGGGTAGAGTATAGAACTCCAAAGAATCAAAAGCTTCAAATAGCTTTTCTGGGTGTGGGGGTGGGGGTGTTAAAAATAGACTTATATAACACCACTACTGTATCTTGTGCCCAATGGTATCACCTTAATAATGGTATCACCTTAGCCCAAAAATTGAAGTGGTATTAGATTAGTTGTCTTCCACCTAAAATGAATCCATGACTAAGTCGGGACCTGAATTCCGATTCCTGAATGTACCCCATGGTTTCACTTGTCTACCCC
>PVKE010025300.1:0-23150 GCA_004027555.1 Craseonycteris thonglongyai | reverse complement strand
GAGAGAGAGAGAGAGAGATACAGAGACAGAGAGAGAACTGAACTGGGGGAACTCCCCAGTTCAGCACATGGGTCCGCATGGGCCGGGGCTGGGATTCAATGCTTGGTCCCTGGCGCTGCAAACTGAGCGCTTAACCCACTGAGCCATCCCGGCTTCCCCCTCCTTCTTTTTTAAAGACTGAATAATATTCCATTGTTTGTATAACATTTTCTTTATCCACTCATTTGTTGATGGACACTGGGTTATTTCCGTATCTTGGCTATTGTAGATAATGTTGCAATGAACATGGGGTTGACGATGTATCTTTGAGAGCCTGGTTTCATTATTTTGGATAAATACCAAGAAGTGGGATTGCAGAATCATGTGGTAGCTCTAATTTTAATTTTTAAGAACCTCTGTACAGTTTTCCTAGTGGCTGCAGCATTTCACATTTCTATCAACAGTATACAAGGGTTACAATTTCTCCACATCCTTACCAAAACTTATATCTTGACACTTTGATAATAGCCATCCTAACAGGCAGGAGGTGATATGTCATTGTGCTTTTGATTTGTATTTTCCTGATGAGTAATGATGTTGTGCCCTTCTAATATACTGAGTAATCATTTGTATATCTTCTCTGGAGACATTTTTATTCAAGTCCTTTGCCCATTTAAAAAATTGGGCTTTTTTTTTTGCTGTTGAGTTGTATGAGTACCTTGTCTATTTTGGATATTAAACCCTTATTAGATAAATGATTTGTAAATATTTTCTCCCTTTCATTCTGTTGATTGTTTCCTTTACTGTGAAGAACTTTTTAATTATGTAATCATGATATAGTCCCACGTGTCTGTTTTGTTTCCTGAGCTTTGGGTGTCATATCTGAGAAATCATTGCCAAAACCAACATCAAGAAGTTTTCTTCTAGGGGCAGTTACAGGTCCTATGTTCAAGCCTTTAATCCATTTGAGTTGATTTTTGAGTATAGTGTAACATAGGGGTCCCTTTTCATTCTTTTATGTGTGGATATCCAGTTTCCCCAACACCATTTGTTGAAGGAAACCATCCTTTCCCCACTTTGTATTGTTGGCACCCTTGTCAAAGATTAGTTGACCATATATACATACATGGATTTATTTCTGGACTCTCTATTCAATTATTTTTGTCTACATGTCTGCCTTAATGCTAGTACCAGACTGTTTTAATTATTATAGCTTTGTAATATATATGAAATCAGGAAGTATGATGTTCCAGTTTGTTCTTCTTTGTCAAGATGACTTTCGCTATTGTGGGTCTTTTGTAGTTCCATATGAATTTTAGGATTGTGTTTTTCTATTTCTTTACAGTTGCCATTGGGCTTTTGATGGGAATAACTGAATCTATAGATCACCTTTGGTAGTATGGACATTTTAACAATATTAAGTCTTTCAATCTATGAACATGGGATATCTTTTTTTGTTTTAATTTCCTTTATTAATGTTTTATAGTTTTTTAATGTATAGGTCTTTAACTTCTTGGTTAAGTTAGTTTCTAGTATTTTTTTTTTCTTTTTATGCTATAAATAGGATTATTTCCTTAACTTTTTTTCATTATTACTTCATGTAACACAATTGATTTTTGTATGCTGATTTTGTATACTGAGACTTTGCTAAATTTATTAGTTCTAACAGTTTTTTGGTAGAGTCTTTAGGGATTTCTTTTTTAAGATTTATTTGATTGTTTGAAAGAAGGAGAGAGAGAAAGAGAGAGAAAGGGGAGGGCCCAGAGTAGTCTCCATAGTTGTACATCATTAGTTGTGACATGGTTTCAGTCCACATAGGTGGATGTGGGGTCGTGTGGGGCAGGAATGGAACTGGAGGCCTCCCACATGGGAGGCGAGAACCTTCACCACCAAGCCATCCCAGCAGTTACCAGTTGCACTGTAGGTCAGCATGTGGGTTTGCATCAGCCAGGACCTGGATTCCATCCCCAGACCTCGCGGTTGCAAGGCAAGCGCTCAACCTGTTCAGCTATCCCGGCACCCCAGAGATTTCTATTTATAAGATGTCATCTGCATTTTACTTCTTTGTTTCAGATTTGGATGCCTTTTACTCCCTTTTCTTGCCTAATTGCTCTGCCTAGAACTTGCAGTACTGTGTTGAATAGAAATGACAAGACTGGGTATCCTTGTCCTCTTACTGATCTTAGAGGAAAAGCTTCCAGTTTTTCAGTGAGTATGATGTTAGCTGTAGGCTTGTCATATAGGGCCTTTATTATGTTGAGGTCCATTTTTTCTATACTTAATTTATTGAGTGTTTTTTATCATGAAAGAGGGAATTTACAGTTTCCAGGGGACAGTACATAAAAAATAAATAAATAAATAAATAAATAAATAAATAAATAAATAAATAAATAAAGACCAGATCTTGCATATAAATCATGTACGAGGTTGTAGAAACAGCTGTAAAAGTAATGGCATCGTTACAGAAGGATTAAAATGGAGTCTATTTCAGCCACAGAACAAGCTCTGTGAGCCTTTAGCAGGAACTCCACAGACTCTATCTGAAATTAAAAGGAACCCCCAGATGTTTTATTAGCGATGTGTTTCAAAATAATATACGCATGAGGAAAGAAATATTTTGACATTTATTACCACAGTTACCATTTTATATCACATCTTCCCAAACACTGTTGTTGTTGTTGTTTTTAAAGATTAATTTTATGGTTTGAGAGAAGGAGAGAGAGAGAGAGAGAGAAGGGGAAAGGGCATAGAACAGTCTCCATAATTGTACATCATTAGTTGTGACATAGTTTCATTCCACACAGGTGGATATGGGGCCACGTGGGGTGGGAACCGAACTGGTGACCTCCCATATGGGAGGTAAGAACCTTCACTACCACCGTGGAAGTTACCAGTTGTGTCGCTGTTCAGCACATGGGATTCAATCCCTGGACCTCACTGTTGCAAGGCAAGTGTTCAACCTGCTGCGCTATCCTGGCATCTCCCCCAAACACTGTTACATTGCTACATCTCATTGTTTGCCAGCTTCTACAGTTCTAGCCACCTCTCCGGCATTCTTGGATGATTTGTACAGTGATAACTGAAGATTGAGTCCAAGTGCCTCTTCCCTAGGAGTTCAGAATGCCCCTTGACAAATGATAGATGGTCCATATTAATCTTGTTGGCTCAGAAAGGAACATCCAGCTGGGGTTGAGGGTGGAGCTGATTTCTAGAGACCATGAGAGAAATGACATGGTCCATTCAGGTCCCCTCACCCAGAAGCTTTTGAAAAGGATAGTCAGGATCCCGGGATACAGGAATAGCTCAGTAGGGTAAGTACTCACCTTGCAGCCTCAGGGTCTAAGGATTGGGTCCCGGCCCCATGTGGACCCATATGCTGAACTGGGTGTGCTTCCCATGTGGGAGGCCCCTGGGCCTGGGTCCTGCCCTACGCAGCCCTGCGCCCACCTGTGTGGAATGAAATTATGTTGAAAACTAATGTGCAACTATAGAGACTGCTCTGGGCCCTCCCCCCCGCCCCCTCTCTCTCTCTCTCTCTCTCTCTCTTTCTCTGTTAAAACAATAAAATAAATCTTAAAAAAAAGACTGACCAACTCCAAATTTCTGGCACTTGGTTAATTAACCACCTCACCAACCGCCATGTTGCACAACTCCAGGGTCCATTATATTTGTATTTTGTGTACAGGTAGACATTGGAGATATGTAGGTTCTGTTCCAGACCACTGCAATAAAGCAAGTCACACAATGCTTTTGATTTCCCAGTGCACATAGAAGTTATGTTTACACTAATTATAGTCTAGTAAGTGTGCTGTGACATTATGTCTAAAAAAAAGTACATAACTTTAACTAAAAAATACTTTTTTGCTAAAAAATGTTAACTATAATCTGAGCCTTCTGCGAGTTGCGATCGTTTTGCCAGTGGAAGATCTTACCTTCAATTTATAAAAAAAAAATGCAGTATCTGTGAAGGGCAATAGAGCACAGGGCAATAACGTGAGGTGGGCCTGTACACAGTACTCAGCACGGACTCTGGCAGTGCCCAAGACTTTTCAGGTGTGCAGCCTCAGTAAGTAGCAAGCACCTTTCTGAAAACAGGACCCACATGGTCCTGATTGGTTCAAAGCATCGATCTCCTTCCTTTGCTCATGGTTCCCCAACCAATGAAAAATGTTAGTGTGTGCTCCCCATTACATATCCTTATTGGTGTTTATATGGTAAGCGCGTGTGTGCATTTATGTATAGATAGGTGTGCGCAGGAGTTAAGAAAGATGTGTGCCCTATAATAATTATAGTAATGTATAATGACTAAACTGTGTATACATTTGTGTGGTTTTTTTGTACCCAAGCTTTATTTTCCGAGGCTGAAAATTCAGAGGCAGCGTTCTCCAATTGTATGTGCATTGTCTTTAAGCTCTGAAACTCAAAGCAACAGGTAAGGAGTCCGTGGCTGCGGTTCTTCAAAACCCTCACCGTTTTGCTGCTGTCGTCTCTTCTCACCATACCATCAGGAGGAAGAACTGGTAGCCTGACACAAGAGAAATAACAAAGGATTTGGAATTAGACCTCAAGTCTGCCATCCATACTTTTTACGTGTTGTCTTCTACTTACTAGCCGTGCGACGTTGTGTGCATTCCCCAAACCCACAAAGCTTCCATTTCCTCATGTATCAAATAGGGATAATGTATTGTTGTGAGGATTAGATAAGTGTGTGCAATGGTATGCAGGAGATGCTCGGGTGATGCTATTACTATAATTAGTTTCATGAGTCAAAGAACAGGTTGGTCGGGTCCTAGGACGTGGGAAGGGAGTGTGAGTCCGACACTATGTTGGATGGTCATTCCAGTTGTTTCCATAAACTGCACTAAGCCCAGTGGTCTTTGTCCTCCTACTGTTGGCCTTACCCAGCAGGGCAGGACCCATCAGGGAAGTACTGGGTCACAGTGCTGGGAGCATGTGACCCTCTTTTGGTTGTCCTTTCCTGGGGACATTACATAGAGAAGCGACAAATCCTTTCATTGACAGTAAATGACAAACACTCCATCAACTATTCCTTTCCCATCTGGAGTTCTGAACTTGGGAGGTGTGAGCTCATTTACAAGAAGCCATCTGCTCCCCTGGGTTCCATCTTCAGCCAACACACTGAGGCCACCCCATCTATCTGACACAGTACCTCTCTAAAGACAAGTCTGGGTAACATCCTTCTCCTCCAAGGGACATTTGGCAGTGTCTGGAGACTTGTTTGAGTTGTCAGAGCTGGGAAGAAGCTCCGGGCATCCAGCAGGTAGAGATTAGAGGTACTACTAAACATTCCGCATCACACAGGACAGCTCCTCCCAGCAAAGAACTGTTGGACCCAAAATGTCCATAGTGCCAACCCTGATGTAGCGGGAAGCAGGCAGGAAGCTTGTGATCTGCAGTCTCTAGGTCCTGCCCTGGGCACCTTGGCATGTACCCAGTGTATAGACAGAATGCCTTGAGGCTATGAGAGGGCATTTAATTTGCCCAAACTCATCGAACTGTCAGGGAGATGGTTTTCTGACTCTAAGGCAGGGTATCCAAACTTTTGGCTTCCCTAAGCCACATTGGTAGAAGAAGAATTGTCTTGGTCCATACATCAAATACACTAACACTATCGATAGCTGAGGAGTTAAAAAAAAAATTGTGGGGATACTGGAATATCTCAGCGGCTGAGCATTTGCCTCACAGTCCCGAGGTCTGGGGTTTGATTCCTGGCCCCAGCCTGTGCAAACCCCATATGCTGCACTACGGTGCAGCTGATGGCCACTGGAAGGCCTCAACGGCGAAGGTTCTTGCCTCGCCTCCCATGTGGGAGGCCCCTGGTTTGGTTCTTATCCTGTACAACCCCACGTCCACCTGTGTGAAATGAAACCGTGTCACAACTAATGATGTGCAACTATGGAGACTGCCCTGGACCCTCCCCACTTCTCTCTCTCTCTCACCTCAAAAACAATAAAATAAATCTCTTTTTAACACCCCCCCTCAACAATCTCACAATGTTTTAAGAAAGTTTAAGAATGAGTGTTGGGCTGCATTCAAAGCCATCCTGGACCGCAGGTTGGACGTGCCTGCTTTGAAATAAGACTTTCAAGGGACCACTTGAGCCATAAGAAGGGGGTGCCGGTTTTCCCCTGTTGGATGAGTTGCTCACAGTACAGACTTGCAATGGTTCCCCATTCCTGGCTCAGAGATGATGCATCCGGGTCCCTAGCCAGGCACACAAGTCCTTTCAAGTTCAGGCCCCATTCAGTTCTGCGCCCCCACGTCACAGCTCTCGCCTCACGCTTGCTCTCTCAGCACTTCCTCCACACCCCACATTGTGACTCATAGCCACACCTTTGTCCAGGGCTTCCCAGATGTGGTACCCAGTGTACCTGATGATTTTAGGGGGATAAAAGGACCATTTTTCACTTGAATACTTGGGTATTTGTTTTAATGTGATTTAGGAAAAAAAGAAACCAGCACACAACTCCCATGACTTAGTGCGTCCTTTTAAAATGAAGGCAATTAAGAGCGAGAAGAGTCGATGACGCTGTTATCTAGATGTTGTACAGGTGGTAGTCAGATGTAGTAAAAACCGTGAAGGTGGTGTGCATAGTACTCGTAGGTCTTTGCTTAAGCAGTTTCCCTGACACTTTTTCTTTTGAATTTTTAGGAGTTTTATTTGAGCCAAACTAATGACAGTTGCCAGGGAACAAGATCCCAGACGCTCTGGAGAATCACAGTTGTTCAGCTTTTATGCATTTGGAGTTAAGGAGGGACTGTCAGGAAGGTTATATGAAGGTGGGAGGCAGCAAAGCGGGGATTGGATCCAGGAGAGATCATGAGATTATGTGCTCTTTTGAGGGCGGTTATTTCCAAGGGGGCTGTTTCCTTGTCTTAGTGCCTTTGCCCTGCCTGGTCCTCCTGTCTCCCTGGCTTGTCTCCCTGTCTCCTCATCCATCGCTCACCTGTCCCAGCTAACGCCTACACATGTCTGAAGACCCAGCTCAGCCTTTCATTCCTCCAGAAGCTTCTCTGAGTGACTCCCACCCCAACTTCTAGCCCCGCGAGGTCAAGGGTTCCTTCTGGATTCCAGGAGGCTCTGAAGGGGAGCCCCCTAGCGCCGTGGGGTTGGGGAGGGGTCCTGAGTGGCTGGTGGTCAAACAGCAGCCACACAGCACAGCTCGGCACTGTGAGGTCGTAAGCTCCTGAGAAATGAGCTCCTGAGAAACGAGCTCCTGACCAGAACAGAACCTCAGCCACAAGCCAGCACTTCAGGGCAATTCCACTTCTTTTCTGACTTCCCCCGGGGCAGGCACCAACCCCTGGGCAGCCTTGCACCCCAATCTCGTCTGCAGGCGGTTGCTATCTGCCTGGAAATCCCTCAGCTCAGGACTGGGAGACCTCCCTCTTTGCATGGGGCCAAATCGGTTTTCCTTTGCCTCATCTGGAGAATGGGAGAGGGGAGTAACTCCCACTTCCCGAGGTGGCTCGGAGTTTTGACTTGAGTGACCGGCTGCTGAAGCACTTTGTCAACCATAAAACACTTCTGAATGAATGGAGGGGGTTGTTATTTTTATGCTCGTAAACGAGGACAGCCTGGTGCTGTGGGCTTTTCAGTGTGATGCCGTGTAACTGGAATAACCGGATTGCACGTTCATGCCTCTATACGTACATGCGTGCACACACCCTGATTGTAGAATGTGGCTTTGAGGCCTCTGAGAGCCAGGGCATGCAAGTAGCTTGCAGAGGACAATGAGGACTACAGCTGGGACGCACAGAGCCTGAGAGGCGAGGTACGTATAAAATCCAGAAACATTTCTTCCCGTGACACATTCAGCAGTGCTTGTTGGAGCAGCTCGCCTGCACCAGGCCTGACAACATGGACAGAAAGACTGTCTGTGGCCTCAACACGCATCTATCTGTTCTAGCAGGGAGGACCTCCATGTGAATACGTCCGTGCAGAGCTGTGAGGGTAGGACTAATGGCTCAGGGGACCCCAGGAACTCCCAGAGGCAGCCCCCGATCCTGGGCGGCCAGCGCTCATTGCGAGGCAGATGAGAAAGAAGTTATTGTAAGATGAAAGAAATGAAATACTCCTCTACTAACTGTCTTAGATTCACACGAAACGCAGAACGTCTGTTTCCTGAAGGTGTCTTAAAATTGCCTAAAAGTGTTTGGGGAAGAGCAAGAACTTGGCATTGAGGGGAAGCTGGGATGGCTCACTGGGTTAAGCACTCGCTTTGCTTCCCCGGGGTCCGAGGATCGAATCTTGGCCCCGATCCTTGCAGACCCCTATGCTGAACTGGGGTGTGGCCCCCAGTTCGGTTCTCGCCAGGGCGAGCTTCCCATGTTGGAGGCCCTTGGTTCAGCCCCCAGCTATGGGGGTGTGCTTCACACGCGGGAGGCCCTGGCCTGATTCCTGCCCTGTGAGGCCCCCTGCCCATCTGTGTGGAACAAACCATGTAGAAAACTGATGATGTGCAACTATGGAGACTGCTGTGGGCCCTCTCCGTTCTCTCTGTCTCTGTATCTCTCTCTGTCAAAAACAATAAAATAAATCTTAAACCAACAACTTGGCATTGAGAGGCACAGCTACGCCAGGGGCCCTCCTGAGGGCTGGACTGTGTCTAGTCCTCGCCAGCATCACCCTTGTGTTGAGCAGAGCTCTGCACAGTGATCACAGGTGCTGATAAGTGCAAGGTCGAGGTCGGCACACGGACAACCAGCCAGCGCTGCCTTGCCGAGTCCTGTGCGGGGTCTGGGCTCAGAGGAGGCTGCACGCTGGCTAAGGGGCAGCGAGGCAGAGCAGAGGGCTCCCAGTGCGATGCGGCGTGAAGCGGGGACCACCTCTGCTGGGTGGAGAGCGACAAGGGGCCTGCGCACAGGAGGACATCTACTCCAGTGAGGAAACCAGCTCTTCCTGCCAACTAGGGCGTCCTGTGAAACATCCTAGGGGCCGCCATCTGAGGCCTGGAAGAGCCAGGCCGACTCCTCAACTGTGTGTGTCCCTGTCGTTCACATCCTCCCAACAATTTGAGTTCCTCTAGACCAAAGACCAATTCCTTTTTTTTAATGATTTATTTTAGTTTTTTTGTTTGGTTGGCTGTTTTGTTGTTGTTGTTGTTGTTTTAAGAGAAAGTGTGAGAGAAAGAGAGAGAGCGAAGGGGGAGGGCCCAGAGCAGTCTCCATAGTTGCACATCATTAGTTGTGACAGTTACATACCACACTGGTGGCTGTGGGGCCACTCAGGGAGGGAACTGAACCCGGGGCCTCCCGAATAGAAGGAGAGAATCTTCACCACCGAGCCATCCTGGTGGTTACCAGTTGCACTGTAGCTCAGCATATGGGGTTCCATGGGCCGGGGCCAGGATTTCAACCCCGGACTTTGCAAATGCGAAGCACTCAACTAACTGAGCTACTCCAGCATCCCCAGGACCAATTCTTCTTTGTCTCCAAATCTCTGGCACAGTGTAAGGACTCAGAGAATGGTTGTTGAATGAGTGGAAGACTGCGACAGGGTTACATATTTATAGAAGTGCTGTGGGAGACACCACTGCAGGCCCAGAAACCTGGCACTAACCAGAGCTACAAGTGATTGGAACTTGGACCTCACTCATTTCATTTACTTGAGCACTTCCATTAGACACCCGTGCATGGTCTTATTAAAATGTTTATTAGTATTAGGAGGCACTCTGTGATGCAGACAGCAGAGATGTATACCGCGTATGAAGTTTTGAACTATAATAAAAAAAATGAATACCCATAAGCCACCACCCAGTTCAGAAACCACAGCATGTCTAGTGCTGGCTGAGTGAGCCTTGCTAACTCATCCTCTTGCCGACCCTCACCCACCACCCCTCACGCCACTCCCTGAATTTTCTATTCATTATTCTCTTTATTTTTGAACATTTCACTTCAAACGTGTCTGTAAGAAAACAATCAGGGGAAGCCAGGATGGCTCAGTGGGTTAGGCGCTCACTTTGCAGCCCCAGGGACCGAGGATCGAATCCCGGCCCTGGCCCGTGTGGACCCATATGCTGAGCTGGGGAGTGCCCCCAGTTCAGTTCTCACTGGGGCAAGACCCCGGCCCAGTTCCTGCCCTGTGCGGCCCCGCGTCCACCTGTGGAATGAAACTATGTGGAAAAAACCAATGATGTGCAACTATGGAGACTGTTCTGGGCCCTCCCCCTTCTCTCTGTTTCTCTCTCTCTCTCTCTCTCTCTCTCTCTCTCTCTCTCTCTCTCTCTCTTTCTGTCAAAAACAATAAAAATAAATCTTTAAAAAAGAAAATAATCAATTATTTAGCTTCCTCTGTTTTGCTCTTTTTGTGCGCATTATAGAAAGGTGTCCTACTCTATTCAGTTGTACTCACTAATCCCATATTGTGGCTTGCACCTGTGATTCGCTCATGGACACCTCTGTATAGTGTTCCATTGTGTGAAGGTGCCATCATTGCTATCCATTCCCCCATCGATGCACATTACACTCATTTCCAGTTGTTTGCGAGTGCTTACAGGCTGCTGCGGACACCGTGTGGATTTTTTAGTGCGCGTGGATAGGGATTCAGAAGTGGGTCGCAGGATTGTAAGCTTTGGGAATTCTCAGGAGCTGGTGAAGTAGGTTCTTGGCCTGGAATTCAGAGCTCCCTGTCACCTGGTCTCCAGTTCTCCCCAGCCTTTCTCCCACAACCCTCGCCAACTCCACCCCTCTGTGTGCCATTCCCAGAATGCTGACTTGTCCTACGCATCCTTCTCTGTCTTCTTCCATCTCTCTTCTCTCCAAGTTCCACTCAGAGTCCCACCTCCACGCCTGTAGGCCGCTCCCCTGGCCACCTCTGCCCACTTTGTTTGGGGTTGGGGAGGAAATAACCAACATAAAGCCCCAGTTCCACAGTCTCCTGTTGTGATTTTAGAGAGTTTTTTCATCTCTGAGCCCTCAGAGGGAAAATGCTACAGCTACTGAAAGTTGACTGAGGCCAGGCATCTAATTGTTCCGCGCCTTCTGCAATGAATACAGTGTGCTGTCACGTTATGGTAGGATTGTTCACTTTGGAATTAGATCATCCTGGGTTTGAAGATTAAGCGTGTTAAGTACATAAAAGACTTAGCACAATACCTGCCACATAAAAAATGTGCAGGCTTTTTTAGCTGTTGTGAATACTCACACCCTTATGAAGGAGTCGTTTATTCTCAATTTACAGATAAGGAAACTGAGGCACAGAGAGATTATATGGCTGGCCGCAGGTATATGGTTGAGTTAGGATTTGAACCTTAACAAGCCCAAACCCCTAACTACTGACCCAAACAGCACTTAGAAGACAAGAGGCTAAAAAAAAAAAAAAGTGTTGACATCAGAAAATATTTTCTCCTTTTCTGCCGACTGGATATTTGGCTAACCCCCTTTGGCTTGTGCCTGAATCTAAACTTTCTGTCTCTGAAAGTGAAGACTTTTAGAGGGAAAAAAAGCCTGGCTATTTTTGCATCTGGTATCTTTCTGGCAGGGCCAAGGCAAAAGATGCATTTAAATGATCCAAATAGTTCACTTCCGGGGACTCTCCTTTGCTAAGAACCATTGCCTCCCTGTGTCTTTCTCTTGCCTTAACCAAAAAAATTTATGAAGTAATAAGCCAACCCCATAAACATGTTTTCCAGTTCTCTACCAGCTGTCGGGTGAATCATAAAGCTCCTTGAAATGAGGTCTGAATGAGGATCATCTCAACAGGGCAAAGACTAGACTTGAGGTTTTAACGTGGTAAACGGCTCAGCAGAAGCCTCCAGACCACTAAAGTCTTCTGAGGAATAAGCTTCATGGGCCTTTTCATCCAGGCAGCCAAATGCTCGACACCAAGATTTGGTATTCTTCCAGCTTTGTACTCCTGAAGAGGCAAGGATTTCATTGTAGCTTGCTTTTAATTGTGACAAAATGCACATAACATACAGTTTGCCATCTTAACCCTTTCTACGTATACAATTCACTGGTGCTAAGCGCATTCACACTGTCGTGCGACCATCACCCCATCCATCTACAGACTGAAACTGTCCATGTCCCTTCCCTCCTAGCCCCGCATGGCCACCATTCTACTTCCTGTCTCTATGGATTTGACTTCTCGAGGTACCTCATACAGGTGCAGCACACACGATTCGTCCTTTTGTGACTGGCTTAGGTCACCTCACAGAATGTCTTCAAGGGTCATCCATGTGGCCGCATGTGGCAGAATTCCCTTCCTTTTAAAGGCTGGCTGATACTCCATTGTATGTGTGCACCATGTGTGGTCCACTGATGGACGTTTGGACATTTAGGATGTTTCCATCTTTTGGCTGCCATGAGTAATGCTGCTATGAACATGGGTGTACAAACCATCTGTTTAATACCCCGATTTCAGTTCTTTGGGCTATGTACCCCGAAGTGAACCAGCTAAGTCCTGTGGCAGTGCTATGTTTAATTTTTATTTAAAAAAATTTTTTTAAGATTATTTTATTGTTTTTGACAAAGGTAGAGAAAAGCAGGGAGGGCCCAGAGTAGTCTCCGTAGTTGTATATCATCAGTTTTTGACATGGTTTTGTTCCACACAGGTGGGCGGGGCCACGCAGAGGGCAGGAACTGGGCTGGGGGCCTCCCTCATGGGAAGCACACCCCAGTTCAGCATATGGTTCCGCACAGGCCGGGGCCGGGATTCGATCCTCGGTCTCCAGGGCTGCAAAGCAAGCGCTCAACCTGCTAAGCCATCCCGGCTTCCCCTAATTTTTTGAAGAAATACCGTAGTGTTGTCTGTGGCAGCTGTCCCAATGTCCATCCCCACTAACAGTGCACAAGGCTTGCAATTGCTCCCTTCTCTCCAACACTCAATATTGCATTTTTGTTTTTTGTTTGTTTTTTGGTAGTGCCCTTCCTGACGGGTGTGAGGCAGTATCTCATTGCGGTTTTGAAGACACCAAGTCTTATCAATGTGACTACTCTGATCATTGGACTGCCCAATCCACTTGTATTCGTCCAGGCCCTTCATGAAGTCGGGGCTAACACGGGATTAGCCGTGCAGGGCTTTTATGAAGCATCTGTGTGGGAGGCTGGGGGAGGGGAGAGAGGGTTGTCTACGGACTGATCTCAAGGGGCAAAACAAGGGTGGATACAAGTCTGACCCCAAGTGAAGGGGACCTGGAAGGAAGCTGGAGTAGAAGCATCCTAGATGGCCATGCCGTCAAAGGAAGGTTCAGCAAGGCTGAACCCAGGCCACCACTCAGAGGCGTCTGGTGTCTCCCACGAGTGGGGCTGCCTTGGTATGTGTGCTGCACTCAGTGAATGGCTGGGAACACCCCATGGGCAGTGTGGCCAGCAGAAATGCAGCGATGGATTTCAGAGCACTCAGTCAATTACGGTCGGGGACTCTGTAGTTGGAAGCCTGAGTTCAATGAGATCATTCTGGGGTAGGGTGGGCCCCTAATCCAATATGACTGACATCCTTATAAAAAGAGGGGATTTGGACACAGATATGCACACAGGGAAGACGCCATGTGAAGAGGAAGACAGAGATGGGTGGTGTTTCTACAAGCCAAAGAGGGTCAGACGTTGCCAGCAAACCACCTGGGCAGATTCTCGCTCCCAGCCGTCAGAAGGAAGCAGCGCTGCCGACACTTTCATCTTGGATTTCAGCTCTTCAGAACGACGAGACAATACATTTCTGGTGTTTCAGCCTCTTAGCTTGTGGTGTGTTTTTCACAGCAAGCAGCCCTAGCCAACTAATTTAGAAGAAGAAACCAGGTTATCATGATAATCACACTGGCTATTTACTTTTGAAGGCTCATCTGCCCCACTGTCTGATTACATGAAAAAAAGTGATGTTACTTGAAAAAAAAAAAAAATAGTTGCTTATCAGGAGATTATTCTGATGTGGCAATACACAAATGTTTTCAAACAGCTGGTACCTTGTAAAAGAAGGCTCTTGTAAACAGGATATTCCTGTTGGCATGGAACTGCGTATTTGCTTAAAAAAACACTGCCCAATTTTCTGCAACAGTCAACCAACGCAAACAAGGAAATGCAGCTGGAGAAAACGAGAAAATGCATACATTGTAGAAACCCCCCTGGTCATGAATGGAGACAGGGCCAGCTGAAGAGTGACAAAGGACGTCTGGCAATTACAAAGGCTTTGCCCTTTGATATGTTTGACATATCGCTGGAAAAGTCACACTCAGGTCCACTGAAAAGGAAAAGCATAGAATGGCAAAGCCGGAAAGGAGCTTAGAGATCATCTGATTTTACTGGGGGCAGAAACTGAAGCCCAGAGAGGGACAGGGGCTTGCCCAGAGTCACACAGCAAGTGGCTGCTTGCAGGGACTTCTGAAGCCAGCTTTGCTGACTCTGTGTCAATGAGTCCTCCCCTCTCTGCCACCCTTTTCTCTTTCATTCTTCTACATCTCTCTCTGTGCCTGGTGGGATTTTCTGTCTGAATGCCTGAAAAAAATCTCACTTTCCACTTGGCGAGTGGACTCTTCTCAGTGCTCCTGCCATCCCTGGGATTTCTGCAAGGCTGGTTTTATGCTCCTTCCCACTGACCTGGGAGTGTTGGAGAATGATTCCAAGTGACAGGGGTGACATACTTGTACCCCAGACCTCGGTGTATTACCCCACTGGGAAAACTGAATGCCTGGCTAAGTCCTCCTTCCCTGGCTCTCTTCATCCCCACGAAGACTGCCAAGGAGACACTTTATTCACCTTGTGACAAATGTGACAGCAGGGATGGGGGGGAGGGCAACCCCATCACAGCATCCAGCGCACACCACACGACACACTGAGCTCTCACAACACACACGGCCACCAATGCCCCGGAGGAGCAAGGCGATTTCCTACAGAACTGGTGGGGAATGTGGAGGGGCAGAGGAGAATGGATTTGAACCTGGCTCTGTCTTGACCTTGGGCGGGTTCCTGCACTTCTCGGTGCTTCCGTTGCAGAATCAGAGCACAGGCTGCTGGGAGATTTGATGAGATGATGCCCATCGAGGGCTGGCTCGTGTGCTGACTGCTCACTGCTGGACGGGTGGATGGCCGTGCGCTGTTTTTATATGAATTGCTGCCCGTCTAGGTTTCTCAACACTTCCCACGGCTGGGACTCTGGGTCCCAATAGGACGAAGGCTGGTGGGATCTGACAGCCTCGTTGACAGCCTTCTAACTAGTCTCTCTGCCTCCATTCTCTCCTCTCCACTCTACCTGCCCTCCGACGAACGTGATCTTGCTCAAGGGCCAAGCTGCTCCTGTTCTTCCCTCCCCAAGAAGCTCCTTTGGCTGCCCTTTGCTTCCAGGATCAAGTCCAAACTCTGAGGCTTGGCACAGAGTCCATCATCACCTGTACCTGGCAACCCACCATGTTCAAGCCTCACAAATTTGCTTGTCGCTCTCTCAACACCTGTTGCTTTTTCACCCCTCAGGTGAGGCACACACTTCCCCCGCCTCCTGGCATGCCCTTCCTTCCTCCTCTTCGTGCTCTCAGGCAGTGGTTCTCAAAGTGTGGTCCCGGACCACCGCAGGGGTGCCACCATGGCGGTGGCTCGCTATGCCCTAGCCTACACTAACTGAATCAGAAACGCTCGATGTGGGGATCAGCAATGAGTTTTCACACATTCTCCAGGCGATTCCAGTGCTTGATTAAGTTGGAGAACTACTGTGTCCTTCCCAACAGCCTGCTGTCCATGGCAGAGAGAGCGCGCTTCCTTCTTCAAAGCTCCTCAAGGTGTTCAGAGAACTCCAAGCACACCTCGTAGCGCTGACCACATTCAGTGGTGGTTACTACTAGTTCTTCATATGTAGCCGCTCAGCATGAGCCAGGAGAGCCTTGTCGCACTGTCTGTGTCTGCCCCAGTGCCCCGCGTAGGGCCTGAAATGTGGGATGAGTGTGCTGCTGAGTATTCAGGCCCTGAAGATTTGTAGAACTTAAATTTGCCTGCGTTTACCAAGCACCTCCAACTCTATAACCCGGGACCATGTTCAGAGGCGTGGCTGACAAGCCCTCTGGGAGAACTGCTGGAGGACCAGATGTGATTCCTGCACTTTGCCTCATTCCCTGCCCCACTGTCACCTCCTCCCCTCCCCTCCCCCACTCCTCGGATGGATGCGTTCTATTCTCTATCTGTGCTAGCTTTTGTATTTTAATTTTAATTCAGGTAAAATGCACATAACAGGACATGTGCCATCTTAACCGTTCTTAAGTGTACAGTTTAGTAGTGTTAAATATATTCACTCTATGGGAGTTTTCATGAGAAAAAATGATCCCAATTACTTGAAAACAAGCAAAACTAGCAATCCAAAAATATCCATTACTGGGAAAGCCGGATGGCTCAGCGGGTTAAGCACTCGCTTTGCAGCCCCGAGGACCAAGGATCGAATCCCAGCTCCGGCCCAGGCGGACCCACATGCTGAACTGGGGAGTTCCCACAGTTCAGTTCTCTCTCTGTCTCTGTTTCTGTATCTCTCTTTCTGTCAAAAATAAAATAAAATAAAAATAAAAAATAAATTTAAATGCGTGTCATTCCCAAAAGATATAGATTCTATGCTTAAAAAAAAAAAAAAATCCATTACTTCGGTACTGAGATGTGGAATTCTCCAAAAGGTATGTGTGTCCTCCTTGGGGAATGATGGTCACAGCTAACATTTATTCAATACTTACTAGGTTCCAGGCACCATGCTGTCAAACCCAGTGCTATCAGACATACCCTATATTATATTTATACCCCTTAGGAGACAGTGACTCTTACTACCTGCATAATACAGAAGACAAAACGGATGCCTAGGAAAATAGCGCCCCTTGCGAAGGAGCTCTAGATCTCTGGATTCGGGTGTCAGAGTGCTGTGCTAATGCTTCTGGGGTTGCCCAAAGCCCAGGTCTCAGAACTCCAGAGATCCTGATGTCCCTTTCACCTTCCAGATCCATGCTCAGAGAGTGGGCTTTTGCCTCTGTGGGCTGTAAGGGACCCTTAGCCCATCTCACTGTCATCCCGGCTTAGCTTTTCCTCAGGCTCATGGAACCAGAGTCCCCTATGTGAAACTGGACCAGGGCTGGAGTCTTGGGTCTGCCACGTGGAACCTCTGTGGCTTAAGGCAACTTGCCTCTCTGACTGAGCCTCAGCTTTCTCACTTGTAAAATGGGAATCATCCGGAGCCACAATCTCTTACCTAAAACCCTCCAGGCCAGCTGCATCTCAGAGGTCCGCATGTTGCAGATTTGAGAAAGCTAACAAGCAGACACACCGCGTGTTACATAACACCCCACCGGAGTCTGGACTGCACCTCCCAAGTCCAGCCTGGTACGCCTTTGGCTACAGAAGTATACATATTCACACTGGGTGGGATAAAGACGTGTGTTGTTTCAAATTAGGTTTCACCACTAGATCCATTACAAAAGTGTTTTCATTTTTGGAGCTTTCTGGAGTTAGGAATTGAGATTTTGGATGTGTACCTTTCTCGGAGGGTTACCAGGAGGACTAAGTCCACTCCGAGAACATGCAAATACTTCTGAGCTCAGGCTCTGGCCCTTTGGAGAAACGGAAGGTACTAAACAGAAGGTAGCCCTCATCATCTTCCTCACTTTCCAAATCTTAACACTTTGCTCGGGCCCCTTCCAAACTGACTTTTGGACTTTCTTCTGCATAGCCCACCTCCTCAACGTGCTCTTCCCAGACCAGGACTTGCCTTCTCCACATCCTCCTCAGTGAAACCTCTCCATGTACAGCCAGCCCTTGCATTGCATTCTCCAGCTGGGAAATGTCACATCGTATACACTCATCGGCGAGCTGGCCTTTGCCATTTTACTAGGCAAGAGACTACTAAAGTTGGGTGCTTTCTTACAAAAGCATGGTCACATGCAACCCAAGTTTCTCTAGAAAGATGAGCACAAGCCCCCTTCCTCCCCCCAAAGCCCACCCACAACAGCCTTTTCTTGCTGACAAATGGCTGAGGGAGGGTGAACCCAGAGGTAATGAACCAGCTGGGCCAACCTCTTAAGTCTTCCAGGGTCAACCAGCACTGAGTCCCCTAGGGCCCAGCTCATCCCACCCTGCAGAGTACCGCCACCCTGTGTTTTGGGAAGGACACGAGTGTATAGAAACGTAAGGGCAGAGGCAGGCCATCCATTGTGTACCCGCGTCAGGGAGCGGAGCGCTGCTGTTGCTATTGTGACACAATATTGTACCATAGAATGGGAAAGGCGCTTCCTTGATCTAAGCCATTATTATATGGGTCCTATTCTGGCCACAGACGTCACGTGGGCCGTCAGGCCTCTGCTGTTATTTCAGCCTCGGGGGTGAACACACTGAACAGTGGAATCTTTTCTGTCCCTGGCTCCAGCTTGGAATGCAGACGTTGGAGCCGCCGTTGTTTGTCTCCACCTCTCACTACACCGAGCAGAAGGGCCTCCGCGGGCACATCTCTCTCGTCTCTTCCCGTGTTTCTGGCCTGTTCACAGCTGGCACTCGAGTTGCCATCTTGGCAGCGGCCCAAGGCCTGGAAAATTAAGGAACGCAGGCAATCGCTGGGGACGTAGTCCTGCTGGGATCGGGGGTTGGGGGGGAGGCTGGTGGAAGGAACATCGTGGCGGAGGTGGGGGCGAAGCTGGGCGCCAGGCTGGGCTAGTGGGGTCGACCTAGGCAAGTGGGTAGCAGCCAGCAGCAGCCTTAGCTGCTTGCGCCCCTCGTGGCGCGCGCAGGAACTGCAGGCCGAGGTCCTGGGTTACTGTTATTGCTGGTTGCGCCAGGTTGGAGGAGGCGGGAGCCGGCTTCTTCAGAGGAATGCAGACCTGTCTGCACCCGAAAAACCAAAACCCAGTCCAAGGCCGGGTGGCTGGAGCAGAAGCCCCACCTCACCTGGGCGGGTACTGGCATCTGGAATGAGGCCTGGCATAGTGGGCCCTGGGAGGTGGCTCCAGGCCCAGGGCCAGCCACGCTACTTTCCCACGTGTGCTGGCGTCGGCCTTCCCCAAACCAGACTCCCAAGGAGGAGCCGGGAGGAAGCCTCCCCGGGAGAGGCAAGCTGGGGGCTTTCCCCTGCGTGTGCACGGCCTGCACCAAGAGGCGGCTTCTCCAGAGAGCCCACATGGGGCTTTCGCCGGGATTGTAAGCATTCGTCCTGAGATGTTCGGTCATTAGAACCCCTCAGTTCTCAGCCCTGGCTTGAAGCCTTCCCAGGGCTGCCATCACCACCCGCTGCCCTGCCCAGTACTAGCCACTAAGTGCACATGGCGGTGGAGCACTTGAAATGTGCTCCTGGTTCATACCAGAGTTCAAAACTTAGTATGAAAACAAAGAATGTCAATATCTTATTAAAAATGGTTTTGTGTATTGATCTTAATGGACCACGTTAAAATTCATTTTATGTTTTGTTGGTTTTTTTTGCATTAAAAAAAAAAATGTGGCTACTAGAAAATTTAAAATCACACCTGAGGCTCACTGGTATTTCTATTGCTAGTCCAACATGCCAACTTCTTTCTGCTCCGGGCCCTCATACCTGATCTCTTTGCCTAGGGTGCTTTTCATTCAGCATGGTTTTCTGGTGTCTTGTTATTTGGATTTCAACACAAGTTTCTCATATCTGACGATTAAACAATCCTACGCCATCCCCCTGTCATCATATTATCCAGTTTTATTGTCCTTGTAGCACTTAACGCTCTTTTCTTTGTCATGCTTACTGCCCCCTGCCCCTGCCCCAGTCTCTCTTCATCCTTAGAATAGAAGTTCCTTGAGAGCCGAGACCTTAAACACCCTGGTCACTGTGGGCACTGAGGTGCCCATTGTAAATGCTTGTTGAATGAATGTTGACAGGTTCCCCCAAGGGAGGTGGTGGGTAGCTGGGGAGGGGTGGGGGGGAGTAGTGGAGGAGGGGAGGGAGGGGATTCTTCAAGTGCCTTTGCTTGCCTTCAAGGTGCCAAAATTGTAGTCTGTGTACCTTCCACAGACATTCTCATGGATCCTTTGTTTTGCCTTTTCTGCTTACTTGTCCTGGGAAATGGAAAAGCAAATGTGAATTTGCATTATGTAACAGCCCTTTCTTTTGTTGGGTTGTAATTGAGCTTGAAGGTTAAGAGTTCAGGCGTTAGTGACAAGGGGTTCTATTCTTGGTTCTTCCAGTCAGTTCTGTGACTTTGGACGGGTCACTGTCCCTCTCAGAGCCTCTGTGCCCTCGAAGTGCTGATCTCTAAGGGTCCTCCTGCCTGCCCAAATGTGAGGAGGTGGGCGTTTGGACTAAGAGCAGTTCACCCTGTTTTGCACTCCAAAGCCACTGAGCTGGCAAAGTCTCCATTAACCAACTAGCCAGAGTGCTTGGGGCCAGAGGCGTCCTAGTTAATTTAACTTCCCAGCTAAGGATCAACTAAGTAGAACATTCTTATTAAAAACATGAATATACATGGACCCATTTTCCAGCTCTCAAAAGTCACTTCATTGAACACAATGATGTATTCTTAGAAAGTATAGTAAGGTAACTTTGCTGTTTTCCTCTCAAAATCAAAACTGAGTGCTGGGGCCAAATCAGAGAGACCCTTTGGGGGTCCCCAACCCTGTGTGACTTCAGGCATGGCAGGGCCTTAACCTTCAGTGTATCCACTGTCTTGTGGGGGAGAAGAGGGTGATAGTACCCAGGTTCCGGGGAAGCTGCGAGTATGGTATGCAAGCCGGTAACACGTAGAGGGTGTCTCAAAATTCAGGCAAGGTTTGAATTTTGCATCATTTGTGTGGTAAAGTGTTGCCAACGAAAAAAAAAAAAGGACAGCATGACAGCTGACAGTTCAGGGTTATTAAAAATGGAGCACTACACGAAAGAACAACGCGTTTTCATTGTTGAGCAATGAAAATTTACAATTTTTAATTATAAACCTGTGTTTTCTATCAAAATTACTTCTTGCGTGAATTTTGGGACACCCTTTATAACATGCTTCACAAGGTTTCCGGAGCGCAGAAAGTGCTCAGTATTTATGATTCTTTGCAATGTCTCTGACCACTGCGATGTACTGAGCCACACATTTAATTAAAGGGGCAAGTGCTGGGACAGAGCGGCCTCCCGTCCTGGCTTGCCTCTAAGACCCCCAGGGGCGCTGGCCGAGCACCACCGGCTCCCCGGCCTGGGTTCCCTCGGAAGGCAGATGAGGCGCTCTGGTTAGTCTCTGATGTTCACGCAGGCGTTGGAAGCAACTGCGCTCTAGATGCACAGGGGTCTTGTCTTCTGTGGGGCTTGAGCCTCAGCCTGGCTCTGGAAGGCCTGGCTCTCCTCTCCTGGCCGCACTGGCTCCTTCCAGGGACCTCCCCAGGGGCTGGCTTCCAGCCCAGACCAACTGCTGTTGTCAACCCAAGCGTCTGCAGCCGCTGCAAGTCCACCAGCCCCCACAGGGGAAAAGCTGTCCTGTGACGCCCTCTGGAGGATGCAGGCCTAACTTCCCTCGCCGGCAGGCCTTCTGCAGGCAGGCCCTCAGCTTCCCATCCTGGGCCCCAGGGGCTGGGCCCAGGCCATACTGAAGAAAACACAGTAAGCGTTATGCCTGCTTGCATGCCTCATGGGAGGAGAGGAAGGCTATTCTTTCTCATCTTATCTCAGACCTTGCTGGAGCTCCCCGCTTCCAGACTCCCACTAATGCCCTTCTTGGCTGCCCACCCAACCCCTGCACAAAACCCTTAAGACCTCTCTGCTAAGCTCCCCATGGGACACCCAAAGCCCAGTTGGCTGGCAGCGCAAGGGCATTTCTAGGTTCATTTGCCCAGTGACCACCCCCCCCCCCCCCCCCACTCCCCACACACACACACACACACACACACTCTCTCTCTCTCTCTCTCTCTCTCTCTCTCTCTCTCTCTCTCTCTCTCTCTCTCTCTCTCTCCAGGACTGATGCACCAATTAATGATTGCTGACACAGCTACAAAAAGATTTCTTTCCAGAGCTTCTCTTTCTACATTTATGTACATTCCCTGAGAATTAGAAAACAAGAAAGCTGCCAAGTTTAATACATGGATAATAAAATGGCTACAGTAAATTATGTCAACTGTCTTTGCAGCTGGCCTCAACGCTTAGAGCTATATATAACTCATATTTAGTTCGCAAAGTGGGTGCGTGGAATACGCCTGACATGACGTAGGGGCGGGGCCTGGGAAAATAACAGGGCCTGGGGCCTCCCGGGCCTTGAGCCACACCAGCCCTTCACACCCTCTGCTGCCATTCTGAAACTCTGGCTGCCCCTCCCACCTGCTCACTGTCTCGGGATTCCAGGCCTTTGTGCCTGCAGCTCTCCAGCTAATATGCCCTCCCTCCCCCAACCCCCAGCCCGCCCCCTCCCCCCCTGCACCTTGGCTGTGAATTCCTCAACAGACATTTCAGGAGCCACTCCCCTGAGGAGCTTTCTGATGTCCAGTCAGGAACCCCTGCTACCAGCTCCCTTTTGCTCCCATCTGTGAGAAGAGAATAGGCCAAAATCAAGATGTTACACACTTGTCTGAGGCTAGACTAAGAGAGGGTCTGCTTCTCAGCAACCTCGGGTTGTTAGCAGAACTCTTTTCCTTAAGACTAGATTCATGGCAGCTTTCCTCTTCAAAGCCAGTAACGGGGGGGGGGGGGGGGGGGGGGGGGGGGGGGGAGTAAAGGGGGGAGGGCACAGAGCAGTCTCCACAGTTGTACATCATGAGCTGTGACATGGTTTCATTCCACACAGGTGGATGTGGGGCCACGCGGATCGGGAGCTGAACTAGGGGCCTCCCACATGGGAGGCGAGAACTTTGGCTGCTCAAGCATCTCAGTGGTTACCAGTTCAGCATATGGAGGGGCCACGGCCAGAAATTGAACCCTGGACCTTGTGATTGGGAGATAAGCACTCAACCACTGACCTATCCCAGCATCCCCCTAAGCCTCACTTATCCAACTTATGGGGATGGTTGATAGTCATGCCTACCATGCAGAGTTGGTGTGAGGATTTCGGGATAAGCACTCTTTAAACATACACCATGGGAAAGTCAGGACGGCTCAGCGGGTTGAGCGCTCGCTTTGAGGCCACGAGGACCGAGGATCGAATCCCGGCTCCGGCCCAGGCGGACCCACATGCTGAACTGGGGAGTTCCCACAGTTCGGTTCTCTAGCTGTCTCTGTCTCTGTCTCTCTCTCTATCTGTCAAAAGTAAAATAAAAATAAATATGCACTGAAGATAAAATAATTA
>PVKE010025299.1:0-23152 GCA_004027555.1 Craseonycteris thonglongyai | reverse complement strand
ATAGCAAGCTCCTTTGTGTTCCTCTTCTGGGGTTGCTGGGGTGGCCCTGAGGTGACAGGTTTTGGCCCATTTATTACTATGACCATCAGTATGGCCTTTTTCTGATCTTGTCTCTGGTCTCACTCTTTTTTCTTTTCTAGTTATCCCTGCTTTTAGCTATTAAAGACATTGAAATAAATTTCTTGGCCTTAAGATTTGAAACTTCATTAGGAATGTAACTAACAATGGGTTAGAATAATTGTAATACCCTGCCAGATGAGGAAAAACATCAAGCCTAACAGAATTATTTTGATAAGGTATAAACCGTCTTCCCTCAGGCATAAAGTCTTTCAATTTCAGTAGCAGACCAGCAGTCCAAAAACATTTGCCTATCAAGCATTTTAATCTTGTCCATACTAACCATACATAAAAATTTCCTTCACAAACCTTCCACAACTTTCTTAAACCTTCTTAGTTTATCTCCTTTCACTCATTTAGAAACAATCATCCTCATGATAAACTTTTTTTTTCAATTTCTTTAAAATGCATTTCCATGCCTTATTCCTTCTCAAAACATACATATTTAATTACATACAAAATCTTATCAATCAGCATCTATAACTTTCTGAATCTTAGTTTTTACTGACAACCGAAAAGTAAACTAGCATTTCCATTGGTAAATTTATAAACACACTTTGTAACTTTTAGAAGCACAAACCCCGTTGCTAATCCCACATACAACACTTTGGAGGATGTTCACAAATAACTGTCTTCTACACATTGGCAAAAACAGGAGTTTAAAAACTCAAATTAGTCTTTGTAAACATCTTCCTAGATCATATGATCCTGAAAAGAGCTTAAATATTTATTTAAGCCATTGATTTTTTAAAGCCAATCAAACATATCTGACAACATTTTCCAGGGGCAAAGATACCATTCTAATATACAAAGCATATATAGATATTGGATTATATACATAAACAGAAGTGTCAACAATTGCAAAGATGAGATTTCCCCACAGTTTTAAAGAGCTCAAAGCAGAAAACAGGAAAGGGGGACAGGGAGAAGCCTATTTTTCAGAGTAAGAGTTCCTTTTTTTATTTACTTTTTGAGGCTGTATTTTGGGGATTAATCTGTTTCTAATAGAGGCAGATAATTATAAGTTTGTCCCAGGGCCATTAGGACAACAGTATCTAATTTTGACATAAGAATTTGGTGATAGGTTTACCGGTGACCCCCTGTATAGTTACACAATTAAAAGGCAACCTCGAGGATCACCTGGGGCTCTGGTGTCCCTATGATCTCATTTGCGGTCCAGATGAGATTGGAGCCGGGCCAGGGTTGTCCAGGAAAGACCGATTTTGGGTCCGCTAAAATCAGCGGGGCGCGCCTACCCTTTTTGGGCCTCCTCACCTTTCCGTGACCAGTTTCCATTCCACACCGGTGGCAAGGGCCAGCGTAGTTGGGTTTCCTGGTACCGAGGAAACCCAAGTAGCACACTGAGATCAGGGGGAACACAGATTATGCCAGCGGGCAGCAGGATAATTCCAAAAGTCCAAGCCCTGCCTTGTTGGAAAACTTTTAACTAAAAGAGGAACTAGCTCAAGGGAGGGGAAATTTCCCTACCAAAGTTTGTTTTGAGTTTTCAATCCCCTGTCTTTAGTCTCGAGATATGAATTGGTTTCTATGAATCACCATGGGAGGTGAAGGCATTTGTCTCAAACACCCCAGATGTTCCTACCTCCAAGAAGCACACAATTCCTGGAGCACCTGATCCCCAACGAAAGCCAAGAAAACCGCACTTAACTCTCTAAGGGAGAGGGGATGGATCCCCACTGCCAGAGCCCGCAAGGATCCTCTGCCCCACCCTGAGGGGGCCGGGATTTTGAGGATCATCCTGTTCTAACACAGGAAAAAGGTGTTTTCCAAAATCTCCCAATTTTTTTCTTCTTTCATTGGCCTGCATTATATTATGGCTCATTGTAGAGAAGCCCCACCAGAAATTGTATTAGAGGGTACACTGACTGACAGAGAGCGACAAGTTGGGGCGGGTTGCCTGGATCCATGTCTCAAAGCCGCTCAGGAATCCACCTAGGTAGGATTTTGTTGATTCTAGGGAAAAACAGAAACAGCCTCGGCCCCAAATTAGTATTGGGTCAGGGCCTTTGCAAGTTATTTTTGCATATTTACCTTCTGGAGATCTCCAATGTCTCTCCATTGTGGAATATCCTGTATCCGAATTTAAAAAATTTAAAGTGAATAAAGCAAGGTTAAGAATGTTATTAGGAGTAACTGGCACGGGACCATATTCCCCCTTCTATATTTTAGAAATTTGGGCTTAAAGGAATTGTGAAGAAACAGTCTTTGAGATTAATAATAATAAAATGATAATTTTTTGGAACAGCCACAGGGGAGGGGAGCCCGGGCTGTAAAGGCCCCATGATTTACCTTGCTGTAACTTTTTGCATCAGCTGTGGAGAAGCTTGGATTTTTTCAGATGTTAAGGGCCATTGTCCACCCACATAGGATCATCTGTTAACCATTTAATGGGATCAGCAGTGAAGGTGGCAGGAATTATAGTAACCATTGTTATAAATTTTGATTGTAGCTTAGGCCTTCTCTGTTTTATTGACTTTTGGATATATAAAATGTTCTTTTTCCTGATTGTCTTATCCCAGTCCCTTCCCTGGGATATATCCTTGATCTAACATCTATTTAGTCACTGATTTGTTAGGGCTGTAAATTAATACTCCCATATCTTTTAGTATGTCTCGTCCCCATAGATTAATTGGGAGAAAAGGCATAACAAAAGGTTGAAAATGTCCTTTTCCTCCTTCATCATCTGACCAGGTCAAGATTTGTGTGCTCTGTAAAGGAGAATTTGTTTGCCCTATGCCTTGTAAGGTGGTCATAGCTGGCGACAGAGGCCAGGAATCTGGCCAATGGCTCTGACTAATATCTGCTTCTGTATCCAGGAGTCCTCTAAATTTCTTTTCATTAATCAATAACTTTTTTTTGGCCTTTGTGCACGGATAGCTTGAACTCAATAGGTGGAGTCAGTTGAGGCAAAGCCATGGGTTCCTCTTTTTTGTTGTGATAATATCTTCCCTGCAGGCTCAAAAGGTAATAGAACCAGTTGAGCAATTTTTATTCCCTGAGTAAGGGTAATAATTTTTGTAGAAGTAGCACACATCACTTTAATCTCTCCAGTGAAGTCACTATCTATGATTCCAGGAAATACCTGTAATCCTTTCATAGTCCACTCTTTCCCAATAATAAGCCTACAGTTCCATTAGGTAGGGGCCCATAAACGCCTGTTGGAATAACCTGAGGCCCCATATCTGGAGTTAATTCGTAGTAGGAGGCTGAACCGAGGTCCATTCCTGCCCTGCCTGAGGTAGCCCTGTGGAGATCCTGAATCCCCTTTCTCGGGGGCACCTCTGGGGTGGACATGTAGTCATTGCCCCAATTGTTTGCGGGGGCTGAGGCTGCCCCCTGTGGAAGTTTCCCTGAAGGGGATTTTTGTCTTTATCAGTCTTTGATCTTGCATTCATTAGCCCAGTGCTTTCCTCTCTGGCAATGAGGACAAATTTTTGGTGTCCAGGGAGTTTGATTTTTATTTGAGTCTCGTATTATACCCTCTACAGTCCTTACTAAAATGACCTGGTCTGCCACAATTAAAACAGTTGCCTTTATTATTTTTTTGTCCTTTAGGCTGTTGTTGTAATAGTCCTTGAACAGTAGTTCTTTGTAGGGCTGCTGCCTATGTCAGTGCATAGGCGAATATAATCATCTATATTGCCTTTAGTCTTCCATGGTCTATTAGCTGCTGAAGGCGGTTTCAAAGCCTGCATTAACTGGGTAAGCTGGCTTACAATATCAGTGGGTGGTTTATTAATGCCCTCATCATTATAATGAGCAGCCACATTATCTAATTCTCTCTGTTTCTCAGGGGAAATTTTTTTAGCGTCCCATTCTGAGTCTTTATCCTCCTCTTGTGTGTGTGTGGGTTTTTTTTATCACTTTCTAAGATTTTTATATTTAAGAGTCCCTTTTTCAGGAAACCAAGGACATATTTGTCCTACAAATTTTAAAAACCTTAAAATCTGATCTTCTGAGGTCTTAATTCCGCGATGTTATAACAGAGCGGATAAATTGTGCAAACAGCCATTGTGATGATTTAGCCTGTCCCATACTTTTATAATTTTTTATAACCTTCCCAATATGTGCCTAGCGGATGTCGGAGTCGCAAGACAGACAAAGGAGAGGGGAGGCCTCTGTTGGAGACCCAGACAGATGCCCACCTGGCCGCGTCCCTTATGGGAGCTTAACCGCAGGTGAGGGCCCACTTGGATCCCGTAGCTTTTGGCCGTAGGACCACAGATTCGAACCCAACCCGAGGACCGAGTCAGGCCGCCACACACTCTCACATTCACACTCACACACACAAGAGGTTATACATTCCCTCCCAGTACTGTTTATTTATTTATTTACTTACTTATTTATCTCTTTTTCACTGATATCTCTATTCTCTCCTTATTCGCATTATCTCTTATTATCTCCTTATTCTCATTATTTTTTTAAAATGCTCCTCACTCCCATTAGTTCTGTACTAGTACCTTTCTAGAGGAGTTCCTCACCTTGTCATCAGTTGCGTCTTGAGTACTCAGGTCCCTGTTCGGGCGCCACTTGTAACCAGGATCCAGCCTTGAGACAGACCAAATAACCTGCACACTCCCCTGAATAGAAGAGCCCTGAATAGCTTTATTGCTTATCTTATATAGCAAAAGTTTGCCATTACCAGGAACAGGCATTAGCATAGCAAAGCACAGTGTAAACAGATTTTTACAGGAGGTAACAGCCTCTTCCGGTAAGGGCTTTGATATGTAGATCATGGGCTCCAAATCTATCATTGTCAGCCTTGCCTGCCGTATTGTCTTCGTGTGAAGCTGGTAAATAGATTTTTCTGTATCTAATCACCCAACTACCCTCTGAAGGAGATGAAAAGGGGGCGGGGCTGAGGCTTTGCCATCGAAAGCCCTGGGCTGGTCCCTCCTGTTAGGCCCAGGGGACCGAGGCTTTACCAATCGAGGTCCCCCGTAACCTTTCCGTTCAGGCTCTGCATCAGCCCCTTACAGCTAAGGAAGGGAGCACTTGATCATGGCTTCAGGTCCTGGTGTCAGCCATGGCATTGTTCGGTCTGGTACCCAGGGCATATGGTTTGTGGGCTGTTCAACTTTTATGAGCCTGGAGCTAAAACACACCTGTGGCCAAGATGTTATCCTAACTTTATTGAAACTGTTTCTATGGTTAGCACTGTAAGGAATAGACATGAAAGAGATCGAGTGGCTAATCAAATGTGAGCCTTTACTGGGAGTGCTCCCGGGCGAGGTTCACAGGCCCTGGAAGAAGATGGGGGCCGAAGAAGTTGTGCCTTGGGAAGAGAGTGGGCGACGTTTATAGGGCTCTGGGGTGGGGGAGAGGTGGATCAGGCAGTAAATGGCTGGTGTCCATATATGCTGTTGGTTGAGCTTGAGCCTCCTGGGTGGCTGCATCGGGTGCTAAGGCCAAGCATCAGCTGTTTGGGAAAGTCCCTTTGCCCCATCCTGTTTACCCAGGCCTCCCCCCCCCACCCCCAGTCCCACCGACCTTACAAGCACACCTGAAGCTTTGTTCCTAGAACTTATTTTGATGTTGATCAGAATCTAATGTCCTAGCAGCTTAGTGATTAAATGGAAGGAACAAACACACAGTATGTGTACGGTAGGCTGACTAGATGTATCATTTTAAGTTGGACAGAAAACAATAGCACTGTCCCATTTTAAATAGTGTATTTTCCAGCGTATAAGACGACCCCCTAATTTTACAGTTAAAACATAGGTTTAGGCCTATATTCACTGTATAAGACTACCCCCCACTTCCAAGGCTATAGTCTTATACAGCGAATATAGGCCTAAACCTATGTTTTAACTGTAAAATTAGGGGGTCATCTTATACTCCCGGTCGTCTTATACGCCGGAAAATACGGTATGTATGGTCAGCCTAGTCTCTAGAATAAATTCAAGGTGTCAGTAGGCTGATCATATGTACCATTTGAAATGGAACAGTACTGTTGTTTTCTGTTCCATTTAATACAATACAGTTGGTCAGACTTGTGTACGGGTACGTAGGAAGATTTAAGAGAAAGAAAGCAAGTAAGTTACAGCTCGGTTGGGCTTAAATAAAGCCAACCTGGGAATAAGGAATATTAACAGCAGATTTTAATCCAGGGCATTGTTCTCTCAGAACCTACCTCCTTGCTGGGCTGTAACCATGGGTCCTAAACCTAAGACTTTCTAGCAATAATTTTTTAGATATATTAACCCTAGACTGGAGATTCTATTTTTTTGGTTTGGGAAATACAATTGATAAAAATAATGGAGGGGAATATCCAAGATGGCAGAGTAAATAAACACTGTTCCTGCTTCATCCTGTGAACACATTAAAATTACTACTTAATTATAGAACAGCCAACCTGGAAAACCATCTGAAGTCTAGCTGAACATAAGTTTTATAACTAAAGGTACAAGGAAGAAGCTGCATTGAGACTGGTAGGAGGGGTGGAGACGCGCAATGAGCTAGCCCCAACTTCCCTGTGGTGGGCGAGAGTCAGGAGGGCTGTCTTGGCTGCAGAGTACCCTTTGAGAGTGAGGGACCGTAGTCCCACACCAGGACCCACAGTTCAGAGCACTGGTGCTAGGAAGAGGAGCCCCACAACATCTGGGTGTGAAAAACGAGATTCCAAGTGTGCGGGTTGGATGGAAGGTGGCAGGAAATCCAGATATCCTCTTAAAAGAGCCCGTGCACAGACTCAGTCACACTCGCAGGCACTCACCCTGGGCTCCAGCAGAGAGATGCTGACTCAGAGGGTGTTGGAGGCATAGGAGGGACCAGCTGAGGTGTGTAGCTTTGGGGCAAGGGCTCCAGGACCGTTGCTACTTTTCCTGAGTTGAGTTCTGTGCAGCTGGCTGGTGGGCACCATCTTTCCTGTGTTGCTCCCACCCCAAGACATTGTAAAGTAACAAAAGTTAAAGACAGAATCCTAAAGGCAGCAAGAAAACAGCAACTAGTAACTTATAAAGGAGCTCCCATAAACTTGTCAGCTGATTTCTCAACAGAAAATTTGCAGGCCAGAAGGGATTGGCAGAAAATATTCAATGTGATGAAAAGTAAGAATCTATAATTGTATACAAGCTCAACAGGTTGAGTACTTGCAACTGTGAGGTTCAGGGACTGAATCCCATCCCTGGCCTGTGCAAACCCATATGCTGAACTGCAGTGCAGCTGGTAACCGCCAGGATGACATGGCAACAAAGGTTGTCACCTGCCATGCAGGAGGCCTCCAATTCAGTTCCTGTCCTGCATGGCCTCACATCCACCTGTGTGAAATGAAACTATGTCACAACTAATGATGTACAACTATGAAGACTATTCTGGGCCCTCTCCCCATCTCTCACCTCTCAAACAAAAACGAAGTGGGGGTGGGGGTGGGGTGTGCCAGGATGGCTCAGCAGTTGAGCACTGGCTTTGTAGCCCCAGGGTCCAAGGATCAAGTCCCATCCCCAGCCTGTGCAGACCCATATCCTGAACTAGGGTGTGCTTCCCATGTGGGAGGCCTCTGGCTGGTTCCTGCCTTGCATGGCCCCGAACCCACATGTGTGGAATGAAACTTGAAAACTGATGACATATAGCTGTGGAGACTGCTCTGCCCCCCCTCCCCCTTTCTCTCTGTCTCTGTCAAGAACATTAAAATCTAAAAAAAAAAGATTGTATCCAGTAAGGCTGTCATTCAAAATGATAAAGAGCTCCCCAGACAAAAAGCTAAAGGAGTTCATCACCACCAAATCAGTATTACTGCTTTAAGATGAGGGGGTGGGGGGTAAAAGTATGAATAATAAAATGGCAATAACTACATACCTACCAACAATTACTTACAATTTAAATGGATTAAGAGCTTCAATCAAAAGACATGAAGGGTATTGTGCTGAGTGGAGTATCAGAGACAGGTGCAGTGCGATTTTGCTTATATGTGGAATCTAAAGAAAATAGAAATACATAGATACAGAAAACATTTGGATAGTTGCCAGATGGGAGTGGGGTTGGGGGTTTGGGTTAGAAAAAGGGAAAGGGTAAAGTATAAATTGGTTGTTACAAAGTAGTTATGGGAATATAGGGTATGGCATAAGGGATGTAGTCAGTAATTGTAGTAACAATGCAGTCAGAGGGGTACTAGATTTGTTGCGGTAATGGGAGGAGGGCTGGAAGGGTAGATGGAAAAGGTGAAGAAATTAAGTACAAACTCACAGTTATGAAATAGTCACAGAGATAAAGTATAGCATGGGGTATACAGTCAATACTGTAATAACTATGGTGTCAGATGGGTACCAGCTTTATCAGAATGACTGTCAGTTATGTAAATATCTCATTACTATGTTGTATACCTTAAATAATATAATAGTGTATATCAAATGTAATTGAAAAATATAAAAATTATAAAAATGTAGATTTTTAATGACAAATTTTTGAAAAATTGTTTTAATTTCTGATATGACATATTGTATAATATATAAGTATAAAGAGATCACAAGACCAAGAAGTTTGGAAACCACTTGTGTAGTATATTTTATATAATTAATGGACCATAATTATTCATACATTCTTCTATTGAATTTTATATATGGTCTCTCCGTTTTCACCATCACAATCAGTCTTGCTATATATGTCCCTGTATGTTTTGCATTGTGCACAGATAAGAGAGTTTGCCCAGGTAGGGAATATACCTTGAAGCAGAATTGCTAGATAAAAGGGTATGTATAACTTCAGTATTTTACATCAAGTAAAGGTGAAAATATGCAGACTCCAGAAATACTTAAAAAGTGGAATTGGTGGGACTTCGACAGAGTGACAGGCACTTCAATGTGCAAGGTACAAGATGCAGTCACAGGGAGTAGGAAAACTAGAAAAGAGCAGTCTCTGAGAACTGCTTTTATTGAGGGTAATTTGGGGAAAGGTGCAACAGGCCCTGTATCCCTGCCTTCATTTGTTTTTTGCAGGCCTCACACTTCGCTTCCATCCACTTGATGCACTTCCAGGGATTAGTGGTATCAGCAGCCAGTTATGAGCCTTTTCTGAGCAGCTGGGAACTTGGATTCTTTTGCTTCATTTCATCTTTGTGTAGAGCTTTGTCTTGAAGTTCCCATCATCTAGGGGAGGGGTGTCCAATCTTTTGGCTTCCCTGGGCCAAGTTGGAAGAATTGTCTTGGGCCACACATAAAATACACTAATACTAACAATAGCTGATGAGCAAGAAATAAATACATCCCAAATACACACACACAATAAATCACAAAACTCTTGTTTTAAGAAATCTTTCAAATCTGTGTTGGGCTGCATTCAAAGCCATTGTGGGCCACATAACAGGCAGCATGTTGAACAAGCTTGATCTAGGGCCTGGGCAACGGGGTCAACCATCTGAATTCCAGAAGTCTTCCTAGTCCTTACTGAATATGAAATCAGGAGTTCCATGGAAGAGGCCTGACCACAGGGGCCCCACTGGCTGGTGTCCCTACTGTAGTATACCTTTGAGATGGAGAAGCAGCCCTCTTCCTGTCAGGTATTCAGTACTGTCCACAGTACCTTCAGTCCCACAGACTCCTTCCAGCTGTGAGGGAGCAGAAGCAATGTTAAGCCTCGCCCCTCCATCAGGAGTTAGAAGTTTCCTGAAGACTAGTTTGGTTTCCTTCATGTTTGTATACCCAGCATAGTGCCTATCACAGAGTGCAAACTCAAACGTATGACTGTGGGAAGGAATTAGGATTTTAAAATATACCAACTTCATTTACTTTGTTAGAACTGCTTCTATACAAACTGGTGAGTAACTTAGGTTAAAAAAGTTTTTTTCAATAATGTAGCTACAAGTCAGCTATTTCTTTTAAAGATTTATTGTTTTGACAGAGAGAGAGAGAGAAGGGGGAGGGCCCAGAGCAGTCTCCATAGTTGTACATCATCAGTTTTCAACATGGTTTCATTCCACACAGGTTGGGGGTGTGGGGGCACACAGGGCGGGGAATTAGGCAGGGGCCTCCCTCATGGGAATCTTGCCCAGGCAAGAACCAACCGAACTGGGGACACACCCCAGTTCAGCATATGGGTCCGTCTGGGCTGGGGCCAGGATTGGATCCATGGACCCCGGGGCTGTAAAGTGAGTGCTTAACCCACTGAACCATCCTGATTTCCTCTGATTCAACTTTTGAAAGCATTAATAATTCTGAATTATGGCATAATACCAAGACATTTTCATAAGTTTGTTTTTTTGTTTCTTTTCTCTGGTGCCAACTATACTCCAGAGCCTTGGCCTGGTTAGTTAAGCAAGATGCAATCAATTTGGACTAGCTGAAAGTGAGCTTTCTCCAATTGAAAATGTAATATGAATTTGTATTTTTGGGAGAGGTAGCTAAGTTCTAATACATGATTAACTTGTAAAACAGAAATTTACTTGCTCTATAAGAATTTAATCTAAAGAAAGCAGGTTTCTCAGGCATGCTTTCTTTATATACCACATGTTACCTTTTTTAATGTTGTTAAAAACTTGGTACCTTCTGAGGTTAGTAACTTCCCTATGATGCAGGGTTTCTTAAAGGACACACAGTTAAAGAAAAAAATGTACCCACAAATTGTCTCAGAACTCTTCTTCACTAGCGGCAACCAGACAGGAATTTACTAGGCCATCATTACAATTCATTTCCTGTCTTTTGGTGTATGCTGTCTGTAAAAAATGCTAACAAATAGTACGTACTGTGATTTGAAATAAATGGTAAGAGCTATCATGTACTGAGCTCCTACCACCTACCTAGTATCAGCTAGGTTGTATTGACTTCATTCTGTGGACAAGGAAATCCAGGCTTTGAGGACATTAATTTACTCACCAGTATCACTAGAAAGTGTTGGAACCAAAAATACAACAAACACCTGTCTGGTTCCAAAGCCTTTGCTATTAGGCACATATGTAAAATAATAAAAAGTATTGCTTGTGACCAATGTGACTATCACCTAAGACAGATGTCTTAAGCTTATTAGCACTGTGTCTGGCATACATTAATTATCCAGGTAAACATTGGTTGAACCGAATTAGTTTGATCATTTTACCCTTTGAACTTGCCTTTGGGATAAGAAACGCTTCTTTGTTTTTTGGTAAGAGCTTTGAGGTATAACTGATATTAAATAAATTTCACATAGTTAAAGTGTAGAATTTGATGCTTTGACAGATGTGTACATCCGTGAGACCACCGGGGATGGGAAATTTTAAGGCTGCACATAAAGATGTTAATTCGGCCTCTAGAAGGAAGATTCAGTCAAATGAAATCCATTAGTATTGTGTGAGCACGAGAGCTGAAGGTAGGCTCTGAGCGCCGCACCTGAGAGGCAGGGTCAGCTGTCCAGTTTCACGCTTTAGGTTAACAATCTCAGGGCTACCGCGGCCACGCTCGGGTAGCGGGCCTAGCTGGCGTCCAACCATAACCGCGATTCTCTTCAGCCTTCTCCAAACCCAACTTCAAAACCTGTCTGGGTGGAGCCAGGGTCCAAGGTCTGTTCTCACAGCGTAGGAACAACAAGATGAGCAGGTAGCGTGTCAGCGTCCATTTTCCAACTCCAGAAGACCTCGCCTCTAAAGTCTTTACGGCCGATATTGGCTTCCGGCGTGCAACGCGCCTGCCAGGGGGCGGGGGGATGGAGAGGGCTGCCGGGAAGGCGGAAGTGAGAGGGCTTCCGGTCGTCGTGAGCGTCTGGACTGAGATTGTGAGCTTTCTCAGGTGAGTTGAGTACCTCTGGTAAAAGGAGGGTGGGAGTGAGTACTCAGCTCCGTTGCTCTTGGAGAATCTTGTGTCAAGCCTGGTCTGTCCCTAGGAAAGCTAGCCCCCGGCCCAGAGACGAAGCCTCCTTCAAGGGCGGCGAGGGTTCCTCGTGGTATTGGTGGCGGCCGTCAGGCTTTCCCGTGCTCTGTGTGAATGGAGTCCTTCGTCGTTCAGTCTTGCTCAGGTTAACCTCGGCCCTCAAGGCTGTTTACCGCAACCCTCTATTCCCAACACAGAGCCTAGGTTGTTGTACACGAAGGAACAGAGTCAGTTTGTGATTACAGGCGTCCAAAAAATGTTACTCCACTAGTCATTAATTGAATTTTTTAACTTTGTGTGCCGAGAGCTGGGATAGAACAGCGAACAAGATCTGCTTACCTCCTTTCATGTGGGCTCACAGCCCACTGGGGATGACGAAAATAAACTAAATTTCAACAGTAACATGTAGAAAAGGACAGTAGAGAATAAAAAGAGGGGAGCTTATAGGGTCAGAGAATCCTTTTTGAGTTATGAGGTGAAGGAGCAAGCCTTGAGATCAGTTGTTAGACATGGAAAAACAAATGTAAAGTGAGCATAGTTTGGACTTTTTTTTTATTGCCCCCAAATCATTTTTTTTTTTTTTTTAAGATTTTATTGTTTTTGACAGAGAGAAGGGGGAAGGCCCAGAACAATCTCCATAGTTGCACATCATTGGTTTTTCCACATAGTTTCATTCCACAGGTGGGCGCAGGGCTTCACAGGGCAAGAACTGGGCTGGGGTCTCACCCCAGTGAGAACCAAAGTGGGGGCACTCCCCAGTTCAACATATGGGTCCGCACGGGGCCAGGATTCGATCCTTAGACCCTGGGGCTGCAAAGTGAGCGCTTAACCCACTGAGCCATCCCGGCTTCCCCCAAATTATTTCTTAATGGTTCATATAGCTGCTTTATTGATGTGTAATTAACAATAAAATGCACAAGTTTAAAGTGTGTAATATAAACTGATATGTGTATGCAAACATCCATCAACACAATCAAGATGATGTTATAAATTACTCCCAAAGATTTCCTTCTAAATTCTTCATAATCGGGGGTGCTGGATGGCTCAGTGGGTTGAATGAGTGAGTGCTTATCTTTCAGCCCCAGGGTCGGAGAATAGAATCCCAGCCCTGGGGGATCCATATGCTGAACTGGGGTGTGCCCTTAGTTCGGAGCTCACCAGGTGAGCTCCATGTGAGAGGCCCCCAGCCCAGTTCCTGCCCTGTGCAGCCCCGTGCCCACCTACGTCATGAAACTAGAAAACCAATGATGTGCATGCAACTATGGAGACTGCTCTGGGCCCTCCCATTCTCTCTCTCTCTCAAAAAACAAAAACAAAAAGCCCCAGTAAAAATAAATCTTTAAATTCTTTATAGTCCCTTCCTTCCCACCCCTCATCACATCCCAATGCTACCCCTATGATACCACTGATTGGATTTTTTCAGATGTAATTGGTACTTGGGATGGGGGTGAGAGAGTTGAAGGCAGCAGTGGTAATGTCACAAATAACCTTGTAGATTGTGAATATAGGAAGTGTGAAATCATTAAAAAAATTACATGAAAGGCAAGCTTACACTAACCACTTTTTGGAGGGTTTAGGGCTGGGATTAAGGGGTGAAGAGAAAGCAAGAGTGGAAATAGACAAGTTTAAAATAGATTGATTTGGGGTGGTGGGTAATGAATAGGGTGGGTGTTCTGTATGAGAAATAAAGATAAAAGGTATTTGTAAAAACATTTTGTAATGTGTTAGTTTCACATAAATGTAAGGTGATAATGCTCTGTATATTTGGGGGATATTAAATTTCCGCCTCTTGTATGGAAACTCCAGGAACTTCCAGAATTAGCTTGACTTACAGTTTGCCAATGACCATGGGAGCTTGATTTGGTGTTAATTATTTAATGGCTATGTATGCCACGTTGAGCCTCATGTAAGATGCACATTAAGTCATTATAAATCATGAATAGAATGAAGAGTTTTACCTTCCATTTGTGTTTTGTAGAAATAACTTTTTGACCTGGTTTACCAAGCATTTGCTCTTTTTTGATAGTAAATATTTGCTTTTGAATATGTATCTTTGTTAACTTTCCAGATAAAATAATGGCTAAAAGCTTACGGAGTAAGTGGAAAAGGAAGATGCGTGCTGAAAAGAGAAGAAAGAATGCCCCAAAGGAGCTTAAAAGACTAAAAAGTATTCTTAAAATAGATAATGATGTTTTAATGAACGATGTTAAAGAGATAGCAACTGTAGTGGTCCCTACACACTGTGAAGAGAAAACCCAATGTGTGGTGCAAGAAGAAAAAGGTGAATTTATGTGCTTTGTTTTTTTTTTTGTTTGTTTGTTTTGTTTTGTTTTTGTTTGTTTTTTTTAACTGAACTGGGGGCCTCACCAGTTCAGCATGTGGGTCCGCCTGGGCTGGAGCCGGGATTCAATCCTCGGTCCTCGGTCCTCAGGGCTTCAAAGCGAGCACTTAACCCGCTGAACCATCCCGGCTTTCCTTGCTTTGTTTTTCTAAAATAGAAATTCTGTCAATTTACTTTTGTGACTTTTTTTCTTTTTTTGACTGTCTTCTGTTCATTCCCACACATGGCTTCCCACAAATGTCCTGCCAGCCCACATTATTCCTTGAAGACTTACAGTGCTACTAGAAATTCTGTGTTAAACTATTTTAAAGCCAGTTCATGTGAATAGGTAGGCGTGGATTGGGATATCCACAGTGGGCCTTTGCTGCTCATACAAAAGCCTAAGTGTCTCAGAAATGGACAGTACTGCAAGAGTAGACAAACCTGGATGCACCCTCCTGGGAAGGCACATTATTCAGTCAAGAACTAGGCAGGATAAACATAATAGGCAGGATAAACAGAAGTCTTTCTTCATTTTATCCTTTGCAAGATTTCCCATTCTGAGAGTCCTATGCTCTTTTATAATATTATCCTGAAAAGTACACAGTTTCTGGTATTTGAATTTGACAAGATTCTAGTTACCTGTATGTCTTAGTCATAGTCTAAAGTTGAACCCTATATGTAAAGCTAGTTTCAGCACAGGAAAAACTCATTGGTTTTCACATTCCTAACTCGCCACTTTGGCAGCAAACTAAATTAAGCACTCACTGTACCCAGGCTCTTAAAATAGAAGTTAGAGGACTCTCCGGGGGGTAAAAGAATAGCCATAAATGCCTTTGTTTTTCATGGCTGGATACTATTTCTGGACAGACCTCTGTATTTATGTGGTGTTCCATCGTCAAGGAAGAGAGCAGCCAACATTCCTGAACCTTCAATTCTAGAAATTTCTCATTCTTCAAAATGATCATTTCATATTCTCTCTTCCTATTCCACTTCTCTCCCACTTCCTATGACTGAAAATTACAAGAAGTTTTTTACTTTAACATCTTTGACAAATAATGGCAATCAACAGAAAACCCCTCATCTTCCCACTATTCAACTCAGTAAGAATTTGAACGTATAGTGTGTTTTCCCTCTTTCATTTAATGTGTCTCAGAGGCCAGTTTCTGCACTTGTATTCTGAATCCTCTCCATTCTCGCATTCTGCATATCAGTCTCCTCTGCTGGATCATTCACAACAGCATAATGTGTTCTGGAATGTACCATTTCAATAGAGAAAGAAAAATCCCTCCCTCGATCTCATAATCTGTTTTATTTCAGTTCTCCTTGCAACTTCTTAGTACTTAACTGTCTTGATTTCCTCACTTGCACACCACCCTTACCCATTAGCTCTTTTTGTCAGTGAGGTAAAATTCACAGAACAAACTTTAGTAGCATTTAGTACATTGATGATGTTGTCTAACTATCACATCTATTTCTAAAACATTTTCATTACCCTAAAAGGAAGCCTCGTATCCATCAGGTAATCTCTCTCTCTTCACCCTCCCCTGGTCTCTGGCAACCTCTAATGTGCTTTCTGTCTCTGGATTTACCTGTTTTGGATATTTCATATAAATGGAATCATGATAATGTGGCCTTTTGTTTCTGCCTTTTTTCACTTAGCATAACGTTTTTGTGGTTTGTCCACGTGCTACCTTGTATCAGTACTTCATTCCTTTTTAAAACTGACTAATAGCCCATTTTATGTAAGTATACATTTTGTTTATCCATTCATTCATTGGTTGATGGATATTTGGGTTGCTTCTACCTTTGGGGTATTTTGAATAGTGCTGCTGTGAACATTTGTGTGTTAGTTTTTTTCACTTTTGAGTGTTATATAATGCTGGGTCATATAGTTCTGTTTACTGTTTTCGATATCAGTCACACCCTTTTACATTCCTACCAGCAATGTATGAGTGTTCTAATTCATTCACATTCTTGCCAGTATTTGTCAAAAATTTTTTTTTTTTTTTTTTAATTATTGCCTCATCCTAGTGGGTGTGAGCTTGTATTTCATTATTGTTGGACATCTTTTCATGTGTTGTTGGCCATTTCTATATTATCTTTGGAGGAAGAGCTATTGAAGTCCTCTGCTTCCTTTTTAATTGCATTGTTTGCCTTTTTTGTTGTTGGATTATAAGAGATATTTTTTACAAGTTTCAGAATTATAATTTTACTGCAGTAAGTTAAAACATTTTTAATAATGCATGTAGTCTCAAGGTTATATCTTCTGGATTCACTCGAGTCTTTTGGATTTATCTTTTAATTTTCTCTCCTGTTTTTTATTTTATTTTGTTATACTTTAAAATTTTCTCAGCTTTACCATCTACTTCTTATGTTGAATCATTTAACTTTGCTGTGTATTTTTCTTTTACTGTTCCTTTTTTTTGTAGACTGAGGTTCTTATTTTTTAAAGATTTACTTTTATTGTTTTTGACAGAGACAGAGAGAGAGACTGCCCAGAGCAGTCTCCATAGTTGCACATCATCAGTTTTCTACATAGTTTCATTCCACAAGTGGGCATGAGGCTGCTCAGGGCAGGAGCCGGGCTGGGGGCCTTCCACATAGGAAGCACGCTCTGGTGAGAACCGAACTGGGGGCCACACCCAGTTCAGCATATAGGTCCGCATGGGCCGAGCCTGGGATTTGTTCCTCGGACTCCAGGGCTGCAAGACGAGTGCTCAACCCACTGAGCCATCCCAGCATCCTTAGGCTGAGAGTCTTAAGGGATATATCATACACGCACACGTACCTGCACTGATACCCACACCTACACACTTTCTATGATCTCACTGCAGGTATTCATTACAGTTTTCTTTTAGATTTTGGTCTATTTTATGCATTACTTACTACCTTTCCTGATGGGTTCTCCATTTTTTTTTTTTTTTTTTGTCTCATGTTAGAGATTCTCCAGTATCTGGTAATCAATAGTTTATATTTAAAAGTGAGGCATGAGAATGGTGGAAACTTGGTGGGGAGGGGACAAGGTGTAGAGGAGGGCTTATTAATTGCTAGACTTGCAGAATGATTGGATTGGCCCTTGGAGTTTGCATTGTAGGAGATCTCTTCTCAGAAGTTGGAAGTCTTTTTCATTCTCAGAGGAAATCTCTCATCTCCTGCCTGGGAGAATATCTGGCTGCCCTCATGTTTGGACTATTTCAGGAGCTAATTGAGGGTGCTGGAGTCTCCATTTAATAATTTACCTATTCTTAGTATGGTTTCTCATTTCTGCACTCAAGTTCATGTTTCCCCTTATTTCTACTTCACCTAACAATCCATTTTCTTAAGCCACAAACCTAGAAACCTAGTGGTTATCCTTGAGCCCTCATTCCTTTATTTCCCACATCTAAATCATTAGCACATCTTGAGTCTCCAAAATATGTCAGGAACCTATCCTGATGTATTTCTCCTGCTGTTATGCTTTCACTTTAAATGACCATCACCTCCTGTCTGAACTATAATAGTACCATTTTTACTTCTGTCTTCAGCGTTCCCTTCTGATTTATTTTTGATCTATCAACCCATATGACATTTTTAGAATATAAATTAAATTATATTTATTCTTATGCATAAAAGGTCTTATTGTATTTTCACATGCTTACCAGAGTCTACTTAATCTGGTTCTGGCTCCTCTCTTTAAAAAGTTGGGGTAAGCTGGGATGGCTCAGTGGGTTCAGTGCTCACTTTGCAGCCCCGGAGACCAGGGATCGAATCCTGGCTCCAGCCCATGCGGACCCATGTGCTGAATTGGGGTGTGCCCCTAGTTCAGTTCTTGCCGGGCCCTATGTGGGAGCCCCCGGCCCAGTTCCTGCCCTGCGCAGCCCCATGCCCACCTGTGGAGTGAAACTATATGGAAAACTAATGCTGTCAACTATGGAGACTGCTCTGAGCCCTCCCCCTTCTCTCTCTCTCTCTCTCTCTGTCTCTCTGTCTCTGTCTCTCTGTCAAAAACCAATAAAAATAAATCTTTAAAAAGTTGCTTTCTACAGTCTAAAGTTTGCTTTGTTTGCCTCTCAACACAACATTGTGTACTCCATGAAAGCAAAGAGCTTAGTTGGACCACTGTATCTCCAGAACCTAAAATAGCACCTAAAATGATTATTCAACAAGTTCTTGAATGGCTAATATATACCAGGCACTATTCTAGGTACTTTGGAAACAGTGATGAATATCAGAGGAATGGCCTCCATCTGAATGGGATTTACATTGTATTGAAGGAGACAGTAAATGAATGAATATAATGTCAGTTAGTAGAGATCATGGAAGACTTTGTATACCTTGGGTAAATTTCCAGTAGGTAGGGACATTTTGGGCATTTCTTCACAATAGATAAGGTTAGTGATGGCTGCATTCCAACATTGCACACAGCTTACCGCCGAGTTGATTTGGGTCTCATGTGTCATCTGGATAGGAAAGTGTTGTAGGCCCAGGATATTCTTCTCTGTCGTCTGCCCATCTCTTTCATCACGGCAGCCTAATTACTACACCTCTTCCAAGTTCAAGTTGTTAGAAGTGGCCAGTCGTTCTTCATGAGCTTGTTTACTTCTAAAGCCTCTCCATTAGAAATCTGAGTACACTTTTTATTGGCTCAGCTGTCTTATTTAGCTTAAGGAGGAACCTGATCTGATAAATGTTCTTTTTTAAAGATTTATTTTTATTGTTTTTGACAGAGAGAGAGAGATACAGAGACAGAGAAAAGGGGAAGGGCCCGAACAGTTTCCATAGCTGCACATCATTGGTTTTTCCACATAGTTTCATTCCACAGGTGGGCGCGGGGCTGCACAGGGCAGGAACTGGGCTGGGGTCTCACCTGGGTGAAAACTGAACTGGGGGCACTCCTCAGTTCAGCATATGGGTCCGCACGGGCCGGGGCTGGGATTTGATCCTTGGTCCCCATGGCTGCAGGGTGAGTGCTTAACCCACTGAGCCATCCTGGCTTCCCCTGATAAATGTTCTTCTAACCCACATTTGCTTAGAACCATACACTTACCCTAATTCAGTAACTCAGAGCCATATATCCTAAGTGTCTCCTATTTAACTATAGGTATTAGTATTCCAAAGCACAACCATGACAGCTTCTTTAGAAAGTTTCTTAGTGACTAAGTAGATGGTGGTCTTATCACAAATGTCTTTCATGGTTATAGGAACACATGGCAGCATGTACGTGATTCTATTGAATGTTGTAAGGGTTTTTCAAAATGTTAGACAAAGCACAATCCACAAATAAGGGATTTTTTTCTTTTGTAGTTTCAGTTCACTTACAGTTTTGATGTTCTTTTTATGTTAATATGCTTTTTCACAGGGTTGTGTTTTTGTGAGTATTAATAGTTTTTCCCTTTTTTATTCAGATGACATGAAAATGGAGACTGACATTAAGAGAAACAAAAAGAGTCTTCTAGACCAAAATGGACAGTACCCCATATGGATGAACCAGAGGCAACGAAAAAGGCTGAAGGCAAAGAGAGAGACAAGGAAGGGGAAAAGCAAAGCAAAAGCATTGAAGGCATCAAAGGGTCTGGCCTGGTAGACTCTTAAAAACTTGGAAAATGATAATGGGGCAGATTAGAATGTATACACAGATTTCAGATTCTACCAAATGAAAACTTTGTTTCCATGTTTTAACTTGGCCTTTTTTTTCAAACCCATCGTAACACCTCAAATTTATTTTGGGGATTTGAATAAAACATTTTCTTTGATGAATAAAAGCTATACTGATACTTTAATTGGATGTTTTCCAATTTGCAGGGATTGTCAGACATCAGAATTCTGTCAAGTACTAATGTTTTGATTATTTGATCTTAGTAAAGAAATTATACTGACAAATTTGAGCTAACTCAGATGTAAAGAAAACATTTTAAAACAAGTCAGTAGATCTTATACGCTTTACTTGTTTTGATTTTTGTAAAATTTTTGTATAATTCAGAATAAAAAGTATTTTGTCTGGATATTGAACATCTCATATATCCTTAAGGTTTTCTAGTAGTAGAGAAGGCCATTCTTTCAAGTTTTTAGGTAGAATATTAAAATGTACAAATATGCTTCATCTTTTAAGGAGATTAGAACATCCTGGGAACCTAATATAATGTAACATTTCCCACAGTATGTATCTCAGAATCACTTTCCAGATGCCTGGTAAAAAATGTATTTTGTGGTCACAGCAATTTGGAGAATGCTACATATTATACTTGAAGATTTACAAAAAGTATTAGCTATTAGTATATTCTTACAGAGATCTAGTGATAAACCTATTTAACTTTGACTTTTAGAAACTAGTGTTTTAAGGAATAGAATATACTATTGGAAATGCTGGTGTAAGGAAATTATTTTTGTTAAATCTGTCTACTAATTTCACTCTTATTTAAGTTTACTTTTAGCATTTTAAACACTGTTCTCTCTGAAATTTCACTGTAATATTAGCCATCATTATGTGTTCACTGGAACAACAATTATTTATTGAGTGCTTCCTGTGTGCCAGGGATGTATCCGGGTGCTAGGGATAAAGGGAACAAGACAAGGTGTCTGCTCTTAGAAGAGGCTGTGAACTTCAGAGGAAAACCAAATGAAAAGTGAGATCAGTTAGCATTAGGTCACTTGGTCTTCAGGACACACATGTGCGAGGCACATGGCTACACTGGGATACTCTAGAGATAGGAGTACAGTGTTCCCTCGCCACTTCGCGCTTCATGTTTTGCGGCTTCAGTGCTTCGCGGGTTTCCCCAAAATATTCATGTAAAAATGAAAAAAATACAACCATGTCGGCAGCCACATTGCGGAAAGGAGCGTTTCATGTTGATGCGTGAGAGAGAGTCTCCGAGTGAGCCTAAAGCTTCTACGAGTCAAGTGAGAGCCTCTCCTCTGCCACCAACACAAGACTCTTCGCCTCTCTCAGAAAGCAATGTTGATTAATGTTTATTACTGTATAAGGTTTTGTAATTAACCTTATTAATTAGCACTGACACGTTTAAGTAAATACGTATACTGTTGTAATTTTTGTCTTAAATGAGTAAAGTATGAATACTGTTTACATACTTAAAACATTCTTGTACCCGCGTACACGAAAATTCCTAGGAGCAAATCCTACTTCGCGGTTTTTCGGCTTTCGCAGAAGGTTCTAGTCCCCATTAACCGCGAAAACGAGGGATCGCTGTATCTCTTAGGAGTTTTGAATCTATAACATTTAACATCAGCAAAATCTTTAAATTGTTTTATATAGTAAACTCAATTTACTCATTGGCTAGTTCACGGAAAAGTGAGATAATTTTTAGATATTTAAAATAAATTTTCTCACGGAAACTAATAGATGTGAGTTGGAAAATGTCATGCATTTTTTTTGCTTTGCTTTTTTGGTATTTTGGTGTAGTTATGACTAGTAGTTTATGAGAAAAAGTAAATACATAAATGTTTTTATGAAATAAAAAATTGCTAACATTGGTCCACCTAAGGCACTGATAATAGCCTAAATATACCAGATAAATTACTTACTTTTTTTTTGTAGGAATTGTAAAAATCAGTGATGTTAAACACTTGATGCTTATTTAAATTTTAGCATTGTCAGGTGTTTTTTTAGCTGAATTTTCTTTAATAAATTTTCTGTTTAGAAAAACAAGTATAGCTTGCTGTCACGTTCATTTAATTTTACATAAACAGTTTTCAATGTGAGCATAAAAAATTCTTGGAGTTATTTCTAAACAGGACTTGTCTCTAATCCTTACGTAACATGTATATGATGATCAGTGTTTAATAATATTTTTTTATGTGGTAAATTTAAAAGCACTGAACATTGAGAGTTCCCCAAGTTATCTTAGAGTAAACACTGCAGTTGAAGCTGCAAGTACTTCACTGGCAAGTATTCTCTGGGCGAACAGGAAAAGGATTTAGTTGAGGTCAGAGGCCATTGCATGGGGTATGTTCATGTTTTCTGTTCAGTTTGACTCCAGTGGTAGTAACTTTTGAGCTTTTATCCAAGGCCTCTCAATGACAGTATGTTCACTTAAGGTTGTCCAGTCAGGATTTAACGTAACAGAATCAAAAAGCACTGCTATGAAAAACTTACTTGGCAAATGTGTTCTCAAGTGTCCTGTGGCCTCTGAAAAGGTGGCTATGAAAAAGGAAATGCTTGGGGAGTCCTAAGGCATGAGTTTGTGCACTTTACTGCCAGCAAGATTCTTCCCCCTCCTCCAAATTTTCCTGGGAAATTTAGCCTGGCATTCCAAAATGAGTTCAGGGACTCGATCACTTCTTTGTTACTCTCTTCCCAAAGATTATAAATTAAGTGTAGCAGAGTCCTTTAATCTTTTAAATGAGTAGCTTATTTAAAAACAAAACAAAAATGCTTTCCAGGGAATTGCTGTAAAACCACCAGGTGGAGCTCAAGCTAAGCACCAAATCATTTTTGGAATTAGATTTAGTGGGCCAAATCACTAGGAATTGAATGTAACATTTTATTTTATTTTTCCTAAGGAGTTAAATTTAAAATTAAAATACTTAAAGATAATCAAAGTTGCTTTTATTTATTGGTTTGTATGTCAGGTCTTAGTCTAAATTATTTAATCCTAAACACTTCAATGAAGTTTATTAACTCATTTTATCTTCCTAGCAGTCATATGAGTTTAGTACAGGGGTCTCCAAACTACGGCCCGCGGGCGGCATCTCATCAGGCCCGTGGAGACCTTTTTATCTGAATAAAATAATATTAAATAAATAATTAACATCTATGTTTTGATTCTTTTTTATTTGGACCTTGAGTGTGTAGTCGGCCCCCAAACTGCTGTTTGATAGTTACTGTGGCCCGCAGTCTGAAAAGTTTTGAGACCCCTGTTACTAAATTTTATCTCTATTACATATGGGGAAACCAAGGCACACAAGCCACATAACAAACTGGGAG